>VNJO01008597.1:0-203441 GCA_008042535.1 Drosophila tani | reverse complement strand
AAAAGTATTTTGATATGATAACTACTTTGCCCTGACAAAAATTTTCTAAATATTATAATTAAGAATTTAGAATTAATTTTTTTTTTAAGATTAAAATTTTGTTTTGTAATGGCTTTTACGATTTTTATAGTCACTTCAGGCCGTATAGACATTGAGATATTTCGGGGTATAACACATATCTCCGAAAATTCGCTTTCTCATCAAAATTAGTAGCAATGATTCCATATAGCTTCTTATAAGTTTTTTTTTGGTAATTTTTCCTATTTGAGTTTCAAACAAAAAACTTATAACAACAATGGAAGACCTATGTATGTACATGTCATTTAAAAAACTTCTGATATCAAATAAAAACACCTCTTAACGAGGTGAGATTAATGTGCCATCGTCACATTAATCTCACCTCGTTAAGAGGTGTTTTTATTTGATATAATGCATGATGAAGATCTTAGTCTTATTTTCTTTGTGACTCATTTGACTATGTTTTCTTAAAATGTGTAACTATTTGATTGGCCGGAAGAAACATGGCAAAGAAAAATGTAAAGAAGGTCAGAAGGTCTGTCCGTTGCTTCCCTTTGTCCAATTTTAGTGGTCAATACCCGATTTTGTTGGAAATTTTATTAGTTTTTTATTACTAAAAATTTAAACAATTTTTTTAGAATAAAAACTTTAAAAATGTAACATAAGCTCAACATTTTATACAAATGGCAGAGACTTTTTAGTTTGCTTTTCTTTTATCTAAGTACTTTTTCCTGCCTAATTTAACCAAAAACGATCAAATCAAATAAAAATTATAGAGGAGTCCGAACGTAGTATTTGCTATTTATCTATAGGAGCATTTCGGGACTTCGAAAACACTCCTTCTGAGACTCCTAAAGGAGCACTGTTTTCATATAAATTTTCTCCCACAAATATGCCCCTTTGGGACACTTTTCGGAGCCTCCCTAGGAGGGTTTGAGCTCCGCACAGGGAGTCCTAAAGGAGCACCCTGCGGAATCCACTGGTTGGATGGGATGAGCTTTAAAATAAACTATATTTCAGGCAATAACCTATTTCCTAATTTTATCATCTTTTTCATTTAAATATGCTAGATCTAGCATGAATTAAGCTAAAATGGCAACACTGGTAACGAACAGAATAACAAATTTATAAAACAGGTCGTTCTAGACCAGAGGTGCTCAATCCTATGGCACACGAGCACATTTGTTTTTGTTTTGGCACATAGCATACGGAGCGGCACACGCCATACTTTTCTAGGGCACACGCGAATTCTTTGCATAGTGAGGCAAGCCAACAACAATTCCATAGAACTTTTTCTTCTCCTCTTTATGAGTTGTTCGCATCGAGACAAGCCAACAACAATTCCATTGAATTTTTTTTTTTATCCTCAACTCACAATGCAAAGTGTTGTTGTCTTGTTCTCGGCTCTGCACTGACACTTTTTTTGTTGCGTTTTTGATAGAATTTGATTTAAGTCTGATTTTAGTTTATTGTGGACCACCGACACGTGCATTTCATTGAATTTCTTTGGCGTGTCGTTAAAATGAGTGATACTTTCCATAAATCAACTTTAATTTTTTATATAAATTAACCAAATAAAGAAACCAAAATAATTTTTATCTTTAATTAAAATTTTTTTTTTCTCTCGGTGTTAATTTTGATGCAATAAAACGGCGTCGATACATGTGTGCGTGTGTATTCTTTTGCTCGTGCTGGTAAGGGCACAGCCGTAAGACGATTTTGAGCACCCCTGTTCTAGACTATTAGCATCTCACTCTCTCTTACCAATTTTTCACAAATTTAAAAAATAATTAAGAATTCAAAAGCCGAGTCCAGGAGTTAAGAAGAGCATATAGAGTTGTAGGAAATAAATTGGTAGAGGCATATACAATACGAAGGGTTTTTGGCACCTCGGTGACTGAGATAAAGGCGTCAGAGTCGACAGCAACCGCCCGGTGCTACTGAGAGCAGTGTCTTTGAAGACAAAACTTTAATCGCTGAGCTGGAGATGGACATGTACAGCAATAGACAAGAACCGGGCGCAGGAGCAGTACCAGCGCAACACCAGTCGAATGTATGCCAGCATGGATATGGTGTACAATTAGAGTCTCACGTCCCTCAAGAAAGAGTAATCTCGAATCAGGCCACCAGATAAACAATGGGGCAGCAGCAGAAGCTCCGGCGAACATCGCCACCACCCAGATGGTGATGAATCCCATTTAGTACGAACAGAATTACTAACAGCAGCCGGTAGTTAATTTTGGACACCTAGTAGGGGGAAAAAGAGGTGGTTGTACATGATCGAGCTAATCTGGCCCCGGCGTCGGCGGTCATTGTGCGCAGATGAGCTATTCCAAAAACGAAGCTGCAAATCTAGTCACTTGTCTTGTCTTTCGAATGGATTATATATCGGAACCACTATATCCTATAACTACCATAGAAATAGTCGGGACAATAATGAAAAAAAATTATAACTTCTCTGCTTTTCTATAAATTTCGAGATATATGTGTTTTTAAGGGTTTTAGAATAATGGTTTTAATTTCATTCAGATCGGACAACTATATATATATGTATATATATATATAGCTGCCATATAAGCGATCGGTTAATTTATATGAAACATTTATATTTTACATGTAAAATGTAAAATGTTTAGGGAAATGTTATAGAAATGTACAAGCTTTGATATTTTTCCAATTTTACGAAAATGAATCGTATCTCAAAAAAATATTTCGTATCTTTTCGTATGTTGCTCGCACTTTTTCTACCAAATCTTCTCATTAAAATCAAAAATTTATGTATTTTACTAGATCAAGTCAGAATGGACTTATATTTTATGAAATTATTATGTATTATTATAATAATTAATAATTATTAGTAACTTGTGAATATAAAACAAGACCTTCTGATATCAGAAAGAGATAAAAGAGACGATGGCACCTTTAACTTCAGAAGTAACATAAACAAAACACAAATTACAAATAACTTAACTATTTTAGTTTTTCGCGTTAAGCTGTAGAATATCTAGCCGATAAACTAAAGACTTCTACCAGAAACTAAATAGATTATTTATAAAATTAAAAATAGAAAAATTATCCATTTTAAAATTTTAATTTTTTTTATATTTTTAAACGCAACGAAATTTTTCAATCATATAAATGTGATGTTGGCACAGTACGGATCCGGAACACATGGATGATTAGACATTTATAAATCACAAAATATGTTACACACTTCCCCATAAAAATTATATTACTTGTCTACTAATATAGAGTACTGCCTTCGGTGATATCCAGCGATTACAATACAAGTACTTTTTTAAATGGGTCACATAATTGACAACTGTTGGGGGACACTACATATGTATGTAGACGTATCTAAGTACAGTAATCCCTAAATTATATGCACATACATACATGGAAAAAAGTATGTTCGGTTCACTAATATCAAGTTAGACCTGCACCCGCATATGTATGCATGCAGATGCTTTAAAAGGGGGGTCGGACCCTCTTTTTAAATCATTATTAAATTAAATCGTTTGATCAAAATGTCAACACAACTGAAGAGTGCCCCTTTAAATTTAAGCTGCGTTTCATGTACTTACTTATATCACAGAAGGGAATTACCTCAACTGAAAAATACAATAGGCATATTCAGTTGGATTCTAGCTATTGACCTGTTAGGGTGACGACTCTTTTACTCTGTGATTTCTTGTCCACTTTACCGTAAGACAGGACGAGGACAAGAGAAACCTGTGATTAAAAGAGTCCTGGGACTCAGCATTCCTGTATCCTTAGTATTTAATACTACGAAAAAATGTACAGTACCAGCGATGGTGATGATGGAGGAGGAGATGTTCGCAAAAACGAAATTGAAATGTGCCAACAATTGGATAATCCAACAATTTCACCCTCTAATCAACAAAGAAATACGGACAAGTCTAAACAGGTTCGTATAAATCTAAATACATAAATGTGTAACGCATATTTTTAGTATACACCGCCCTGCTTCCACGGCTGGACCTATCGACTTGATTTGTATACCCATGTTGGCTATTATAATTTTGACCAGAAGTTTGAAACGCTGTAAAGAAATCATCTCCAACCCCATAAAGTATATATTTTTTTGATATTTTTGATCTGCATCACCAGACCAGTCGATCTAGCCATGTCCGTTTGTCCGTATGAAACAACAGATCTCAGAGGCTATAAAAGGTAGAGCTAACAAATTACCAATATCTATTGCACGCAGATCAAGTATGTTTTAAAATTTGGGCACACCCATTTTAAAATTAAAATTTTGTTCTATTGATATCCCCATTATTCCTATGACAATTATAGTATATAGTAGTCCTATGCATACTCCTTGCATACCCATAGGATCCAAGGGTATTATAAGTTAGGGCCAACCGATAATGTATGTAACAGCCAGAATGAGAAATCACCAACCCTATACAGTATATATATTCTTGTTCAGCGGCACCAGCCGAGTCGATTTATCCATGTCCGTCTGTCCGTTTGAAACAACAGATTTTATAGACTATAAGAGCTACCAAACTTGGGAACACGCAGATAAATTTTTTGGTAATTTTCTATTAACGGAGCCCCTTCCAAAAAAATTAAAAAAAAATCATAGATAGGGGGTGGTTCAACATACATTAGGGTATAAAAATTATGTTGGGGACGCTCTTAGTTTAGTCACAATAAATCTTTAAAGTTTAGCCAAATTCCCATACAAAATCCGCAGCAAACACGCACACTGACAAATTATGAATACACAAAATTCAAGCGCTTGTCTGTGTGATCGTCGCGGTACAGTGGTCTACGAAGCTTTAAATTTGTGTCAAATTGTTCTTAGCGTAAATACTATATATGTCGACACTTTGCACACTTTGAATACATTTATGCGTGAAATATAAATAAAACAAACTTAAAACAACTTAAAATACGTAGTAATTTACGACTTTTTAATTTTAAAAATAATTAATTAGGATTACTTAAAGTAGCGCCGCAGGCGAAAAATTTGTTTGAAAAAAGAAATCGCGCGCGCGCACCTTTAAATTCTCCCTGACCTTATGATCACTGCAATACTTTTCTCTTACCTCATCAAACTGTATGTTCTTTACTATAAAATTCTCCTTATAATTTTTATAATCAAATGTACGTCTTAATATTGAAAAGTCGTTAATTACTATGTATTTTACGTTGTCAACATTTCGATTTATTTATATTTCACGCATAAATGTATTCAAGTGAGCAAAGTGTCGACATATTCGTATATAGTATTTACGCTAAGCACAATTTGACAAACATTTTAAGCTTCACAGACCACTGTACCGACCGGGAATTAGGCAAAACTTTAAAGATTGATTCTGACTAAACTAAGAGCGTCCCCAACATAATTGTTTTACACAAATGTATGTTGAAGCACCCCATATCTATGGTTTTTTTTTTTATTTTTTGGAAGGGGCTCCGTTAATAGAAAATTACCGAATTAAGCAAGTTATTTAGAACCAAAATGTGATCATTTACAATTTCTTTTTTTAGTATTTATAATCGCTGCTCAAAGTTTGACAATTTTGTTGTATTTGAAAAAAAAGTAACAAAAATGTGATAAATCTGCAGAATTAAAATAGTTTTTCAAAAAAAGTACTTAAGTTAAAAGAAAAAAATGTTTCTTTCTGTTTTAAAAAACCAAATTTAATAAAAAGGAAATTTTTTATTGCTTTTTTTTTTTTTTTTTTTTTTTTAATTTCATTTATTTTACAATTTTTTAAATTTAGTGGAGAATAAAAAAAAAACATATTTCGCAGAGCTCTAGGGAATACTCAAAATTAGTGGAGATATTCAACAAACAAACCAAAAAAAAATCCATGCAACAATTGTGCGCATTTTGAGATATTGATAATTTTTCATTCCAACTCATGCTTCCAAACTGACCCTACGTAGTCGGCCAGTATGGGACACTGTGGACAGCAAAAAGTATGGGTTCAAATACCAGAGTTAAATTTTGTGAAGCTAGTGAAGTGAAGCTAACTCGAGGTCTAACCGGCTTTATTTCTCATACGTAAATCTAGACTCGTTTATATGCCAAGATCACACACACATCTAATTGTACAGCGGGGTTGTCAAGAAATGTTTCGATTAAGATCGGACACCTATATCATAAAGCTGCCATGGAAACGATAGGTTGATTTATATGAAAACGTAAAAATCTACATGTATAATGTAAAATGTGTAAGTAACATAGAGTGTTATACAAATTTACAAACTTTGATATTCTTTTAAGTTTACCAAATTGGATCGATTTTCAATAATACAATTGCAGACTGCAAGGCTATACAAACTTCGGCTTACCGAAATGAGCTTTCTTTCTTGTTAAAAGTTATTTTTGAAAGGTTTCCTTGCACCCCTTAATTTGATTTTCTTGCGAAGTCATCGAATTTTTTGATTTTTTCTGTCTTCATATATGTCATAGAAAAATGTATTCATAATGGAAAATATTCACAATAATTATAACAAAAAATATAAAAAATATATTAACTATTATAAATATTATATTAGTTTTAAAGTTACTTTTTCTTCCAACTCTAAATCACTCTCATATGAAGTTTCTTCTGTTAAAGGGTTTGCCTGGGCACCGACATTGTTTCTAAAAAAGACAATATCTCGTAAAGTTGCGAATCTCAAAAATTGCAGTCCACAAAGTCGTACTTTGGCGATTATCAAAGAAAGAAGATTTTCAAAGAAGAAGAACTAGTGGTAGAGATAACTTAAACCTTTTTTTTCTACACCGGCAACGGCACAGGTCAAAAATAAACATTTTTTAAGTTAATGCATACTTAAAACAAATAAATTTTTCTTCCAAATATTTACAAAAATTCAACATTTCGAGCAATTTTGGCAAACCACTGAAAAAGAACGGTAAGACTTAGTGCTTCACCTGCTGTATATCATTCACAATATATCATATTAAAAAGCTCACTGGGCTATTTGTTATCGATAGAGATTAAGCTTTGGAACCAATTAGCTGTTTTAAAATTTAATTAAATGGAGCTAGATCGACCGTTTCGCCCACAGTGCACTGTGCGCCGTTCCAGCAACTCAAGTCATCGTTGAAAGAACGTTCTTTTTTTTTGTTATGGACGTTGATGCACTACGGTCAGGACACTCAAGTGACA
This sequence comes from Drosophila tani, assembly GCA_008042535.1. Classification (NCBI taxonomy): domain Eukaryota; kingdom Metazoa; phylum Arthropoda; class Insecta; order Diptera; family Drosophilidae; genus Drosophila; species Drosophila tani. The sequence continues at coordinate 196,263 of VNJO01008597.1, read as the reverse complement.
CTTCGAAACCAAGCACGTGCTTGTTTGGCTTAGGTGTTAATAGGCGCGAAAGAAAATTATAGGTAAAAGAATGCGAGCAAGCTACCCTACCTACCCTACACTATTAATGTTTTTAGTTTAGGGTTAGTTTAGGATGTTCTTTATACGAGGTTCTACAGTGGTGCAAAACTAAAGGCAAGTAGGATCTAGTGGTTCTACATGTACGTAGAAATTCAACTGCCCAATCAGGTTATATATAAAGACTATGCCTAGAATTGTTCTACGGTTTGTTAAGGAAGGTAGGTTAATTAGGAGAAGTCTACTAGAATAAGAGGGCAACCTAAGGTTTGCACGAAAAGCGAAAAGTAAATAGTTCTTCTGAACTGACTTAATGCGTTTGCTGTGGACATCCCACTGGAGACTCTAGACTCAAGATCCATATTCTAAAATAGGACGATCTAACGAAATCGAAATCATCGAATTCCTTCGACCACTACCAATAAACCCAAGCACACCCCTGTTTTTTTTTTACAATGCACGATATATGATCAATAAACTCCAATTTAGGATCTAGGCGGATACCCAAATCGTCAACTTGAGTAATCCTTTCCAGAGAGCAGCAGTTCAGCGTATAAGTCGCATACTTAGGAGAGACACGTGAGAATGTCATCAGCTTGCATTTGGAGCCATTTAGGTTTAATAAGTTTGTAGTGCACCATTTATGAAAGTTATTAAGATCTGTTTGTAAATCCGACTGGCTGGCACCGTCGTCAGCGTACGTCAAAACTTTGGGCGGGTCGTTAATAAATAATGTGAAAAGTAAGGGACCCAGGTGGCTCTCTGATGGGGCACCAAAGGTCACCATGATAACATTCGACAAGTTGTTTTTAAAGAGGACGTTGTTACAAGGTACAAGGACAAGTTATCTGAACGGCAGGACGCAACCGTTCAGATAACATGTGATCCACCTAAGAAGATCGACAGGAAAACCCATTAAGTCGAGTTTTCTAACAAAAAGGGAATGATTGTCGGAGTCCAATGCTTTACTGAAATCAGTATAGATCACATCTGTCGGCAAATTTTGTGGAAAGCCCCTTATAATAAAACAAGTGAACTCTAAAAGCTTAGTTGTTGTTGATCTTCGTTTAATAAATCCATGTTGGCATGGATAAATTACTGATCTACACAGGTGCTGCAAATGTGGAGTAATTTCGTTTTCGAAAAGTTTTGGGATGGCTGACAACTTAGAGATTCCTCTATAGTGGACGATAACCATTTTGCTTCCTTTTTTGTGAAGAGGAATGACGAATGATTCCTTCCAAATAATTAAATAATAATATTCTCTCCCTAGTTAGTTTTTTTGGGCGAACGAGGTAGATGGCCCAATGGATTTTTCCGGCCTGGGTAAACAAACTCCTACAGGCCGATTTTTATTTTTCTTAACTACAATGTGGTTTGCCCAGAAGTTCTCAGAGCACGTTGTCTTACAAAGTTAGTCAGGGACATTTATTTTGAAAGATGAAATATCCCTAGCATACGGAAATTGGATCTAGGATTTTTCGGCTTTAATGCGACTTACACCCAGAAAAATAAAAATTCCTAAAATTTTAGGAATTGGCGATTCATTGCCTAAAAATTTATTTTTAAAATTTATTTTTAAATTTTTGTTTTTTAATTCCCAACTGGTTCTAACATCCCTGGCATGGAGTGACGGTTAACGGCCAACTCTTAGATATGTTTTTGCTACGGAAGTAGCAAGTCTCTACTGCAACAGTAAAAATAAATACTGTATGCATTTTAAAATACACATTTATTATTTTAGATGGTTGTATTAATATATAAAATCAATATTATATAAAAATCAAGTTTTAGGCTTATATTGCCTAAAAATTAAGTTTTAGTACAAAAATTGCCTAGAATTTGGGCCTGTTTCTATTGCCTAAAAATATGGCATTTTGGACGAAAATTGCCTAAAAATATGGCAATTTGGGAAAAAATTGCCTAAAAATAAAGCCTGTTTCTATTGCCTAAAAGTATGGCATTTTGGACAATTTTTAGGCAATAACTGCCTCGACTTCCGTTTTAGGTCAAATGGACTAAAATTTTAGGCAATTTGGCAGCTTTTTAGTCCATAATTTTTTCTGGGTGTAGATCGCCCCCGATCTTAATACCATTGGAGCTAAAAATATGGGGTTCGGGGGCTGAACCGAGGTAGTCAGCGTGTTTTTTTCTTTTTGCGCTTAGGGGACTCGTTTAATAGCCATTAAACTGGGAGTCCAGCGCCAGGAGCACCTCATTAGCTTTACGAAAACTAACAAGGAGCTCATTAAAACCATCCTTGGTTTGCCGCATGAAAGACATAATTTCCTTTTCAACCCAGCTCAGTCCAATGTTTTTAATAATTTCAGCCGCCCGGCCTGTGCAATCAATGCACTTGGCGTGCACAACATTATCACAAAGCCAGCTGCAACAGCTGCATGCACACGCGAAGTGAAACGGTGAATTATTATTGATACAAGATAGAAGTTTAAAATAAAACCCCGGTGGTTTATAGCAAAGACTTTACACAACTACGCGGCGCAAAACAAAAACACGACCGATCACTTTGAAAGAGAAAACGCTTTTTAAAAAAATTAAATCGTTTTTATACAATTGATTTTTTGTGTTCGTTCACTTATAATACGTGGAATTCATTTGTAGAGAGTATGTAACACGCAGAAGGAGAAATCTCCGACCCTATAAAGTGTATATATATTGATCAGCGTCACCAGCCGAGTCGATCTACCCATGTCCGTTTGTCTGTTTGTCTGTCTGTCCGTTGCTACGCAAACTAGTCTCAGTTTTTGAGATATCTGAATGGAACTTTGCAGATAGTCTTATTTCTATTGGAAGATATCGTATTACAACTTAATATATGCTCCTTTAATTTAAATTATATTATTATCTACAAGGGTATATCAACTTATCTTTCTGCCTTTCATAATTTAAAAAAAAAATATTTAAAAAAATAAGACAAAATAAAACCAATCAAATATTAAAAAAAAAGTATACAACAAAGGGGGATTAGATCTCTTGCTGACTTGAATTGTTGAATGAAACTTTGCAGATAGTCTTCTTCCTATTGCAGTTACTATATATGTATGTCGGAACGGAACGGAAGGTATTTTTATAAATTTCGAGATATAGCTGTATTTTAGGGTTTTAGAATTACGGATTTAATTTCATTAAGATTTGACAACTATATCATAGCTGCCATAGAATTTATATAATTTATATGAAAATAAAATTGTACATGTAAAATGTAAAATATGTAAGAATATTTTATAAAAATTTTCAAGCTTCTATATTATTTTAAGTTTACCAAAATGGATCGATTTTCTATGACTGATTTGCAGACTGCAAGGGTATACCAACTTTGGCTTACCAAAGTTAGCTGTCTTTCTTGTTTCCAAATGTTACTATTAATCGTCACAAAATGTAATACCAGAAACTTTTAAAGTTTAAAGTTCCATAGACACTTTCATAAAATTAAAAACGTGATGTATCTCAAGTTTTGTGAGTATTCGATGTATAAACATAAAATTTACAAGTTGACAAAAGTTAGGTGTTTTTACACTTCAGTATGGTTTTTTCAATGCATTGTCATTTCAGTAGATTCGATACAATTGCAAACTGGAAGGGAATACTAACATCGGCTTTCCGAAACTATCTTTCTTTCTTGTTTTAAGTTAATTTAAAATTCTTATTAATATCTGAAAAGATCTAACAATATTTTGTGTAATATTTTCAGTTGGTTAAAATTGATCTACCGGAACGTGGATCATGGTCCTCGAAAATGGATTTCATACTCTCGGTAGTTGGACTAGCCATTGGTTTGGGAAATGTCTGGAGATTTCCGTATTTGTGCTATAAGAATGGTGGCGGTGCCTTTATATTGCCGTATATATTGACTTTGTTCTTGGCCGGAATTCCGATGTTTTTTATGGAGTTAGCTCTCGGTCAAATGTTAACTATTGGTGGCTTAGGTGTTTTTAAAATTGCACCCATATTTAAAGGTAAGATTTCGCTTTAAGATGTTTACATTTTTCGCTGTTACACTGTGTCCTAGCAGTAGAAGAGTGGAGGAGTAGAAGAGTGGAGGATATCGATAATTATCTACATAAACACAACTTTGTTATTACTTAAAGCTTATTTTGATTCTTAAATATTATTTTAACTAATAATTTACGTTTAGTGTTTCAAAAAGAAATAAATTTATCTCTAAGATAGACAAATATATTCAAATTTGAAAAACAGTTTTTTTTTAATTTTTTTAAAGGAATTGGATATGCAGCTGCCGTCATGTCCTGTTGGATGAATGTCTATTACATTGTTATTCTGGCTTGGGCTGTATTTTATTTCTTCATGTCAATGAAAGCGGGTAAGCTTTTAATCTTTTTAGTGCATTTTTTTAGTGAGAGCATTGAAACTAAGTGAAGGAGTTATCTCTCAACACTAACAAGCATCAACAACAGTGTATTTACCATGTCCGTCCACCAGAAGGTCCGTTTGATTTTCAGTTTTAAATCTATCCACATACTTTCGCGGTAATCGTTTTTCTTTTGCTAGTAATATAGAAGTTGGACTGGCTTATAATTATCTTATAATTTTATTAGATAACTGCCATAGGAAAGTTTTATAAATGTATACAAAAATAGAAATTTGTGGTTAGATTAAAAAAAAAATTAAAATTAATGTCTATATTTAAATTAAAAGGGTCATATCCTAAGTATAATGCGATCATATATTTTTCGAATATTTTAGGCCGATCGCTCCTATGGCAGCTAAAAAATATATTGGTCCGATTATGTTCCGACTAAAAGTCGACATAACTTCGTTTTTTAATAATACACAGGCATAACTCGAGACATAGCTATTTGTATACCCTTGCAGGGTATTATATTTTGTCTAGCTGAGTCGATCTAGCCATGCCCGTCTGTCTGTCGGTTTGTCTGTCCGTTGCTGAGCAAACTAGTTTCTCAGTTTTTGAGTTATCTGAATGAAACTTTGCAGATAGTTTTCTTCCTATTGTCGTTACTATATATGTCGGAACGGCTAGAATCGGACCACTATATTTGAATTTTAATTATTTTAAAATAATTATTTCTCGGGGTACGTATCAAAACAGAGTGCAGTAAAAAAAAAAGGTTTGACCTGGGGTCGAACCCAGATTTTCCCGGATCCCCCGATCGAAAATCACACTTCAATCATCTACCCAAGGCTCCGAACAATAGTATTCGGCTTTGGTATCAAGCAGCGGCAAAATATAAAATAAGCTAGGATTATATTTTTTACTGCGGTGCAACTGCTTGCTTGCAACTGCAAAATGCTTCCGGCCGCCGGCAAAAAAATGGCCAGCTGACGTCCTACCCGTTAAGCTATTCGTTTGGTTAGAAATGGCTGGCCACAGCTGCATTAAGAGTACTTTGAAGAATTTGGAAAATGCGAATTTTCCGGATTTCTAGTAGGCCGATTAAAAAATCCCTTTTTAGCGGGCATCTTAAACCAAGAACGAGGCATTTAAAAAAAAAATCATGTCGATAGGTCCAACCGTATGTCCTAGGCGAGCTATACTAAAAATTAATAGAGACTATATAAAATTATATAATTATAATCTTACATATTGTATGTATACTACATTGTTAATGATATAGATGTTCCTTGGCGATCTTGCAACAATTGGTGGAACACCGTCAACTGTGTGAGTCAATATGAACGAAAAAACTTACATTGTTGGGATAAAATAATTAATGGAACGGCAAAAAAGGTTTGCTCTGTAGCAGCGGCAAATATTACATCGTCTGAACTTACGGATCCAGTTAAAGAGTTTTGGGAGTAAGTATAAACTATTTATTTAAAATGAAAATTAATAACATTGATAATATCTATATATTTTTTTTTGTGTTATCAATCACTCTTCTTATTTTTAGGCGACGCGCTCTTCAAATATCGCATGGCATTGAAGAAATTGGTAATATTCGTTGGGAATTGGCCGGAACTTTGTTGCTTGTGTGGATTTTATGTTACTTTTGCATTTGGAAGGGTGTCAAGTGGACGGGGAAAGTGGTATATTTTACAGCTCTATTTCCGTATGTTCTGTTGACGGTTTTACTGATCCGAGGCATAACCTTGCCCGGTGCTTTTGAGGGTATAAAGTTTTATGTGATACCTAACTTTACCAAGTTGGGTCATTCAGAGGTCAGTATAACAATATTTTTAAATATACTTTGAATATATCACCATTTTTTTAAGGTCTGGATTGATGCTGTTACTCAAATATTTTTCTCTTATGGCTTGGGACTTGGTACTTTGGTAGCCTTAGGAAGCTACAACAAATTTACAAATAATGTTTACAAGTAGGTTTTTGGGTTATACATTTATATAAAATAAATAAATAATATACATATAAATATTTTTCAGGGACGCCCTAATAGTATGCACAGTAAATTCAAGCACAAGCATGTTTGCTGGCTTTGTAATATTTTCAGTCATTGGATTTATGGCCCACGAACAGCAGAGACCAGTAGCTGAAGTAGCAGCATCAGGTTCAAGCTACCCAAATAATTAATTTAAACAATTTTGTATAACAAACATATATTTTATCAGGTCCTGGGCTTGCTTTTCTGGTCTATCCATCGGCGGTATTACAACTACCGGGGTCCCCCATGTGGTCTTGTTTGTTCTTTTTTATGCTCTTACTCATCGGTTTGGACTCACAATTTTGTACAATGGAGGGTTTTATCACGGCAATTATCGATGAATGGCCACAATTGTTGCGAAAACGTAAAGAAATATTTATTGCCGTTGTCTGTGCTCTGAGTTACTTAGTTGGATTAACCTGTATTACTCAGGTAAGAATTCTTAGAGCATAGTTTGTAACATAACAGTGTTCTTACATAAGTGTTGAAACATAAGTGGTCTCAGTTGAGCTTTCCCTATATGCTCATTCAATAAGAACTAAGAAAGAGCGGGTTGATTAAGCGGTAACACTTTGAGAGTTTTTAGGATGATTCTGACTCTCGCAAATGAATCTTAATTATTTAATTTGTCTGTCCTTGCATAATTTTGACCAGAAGTGTGCAACGCAGTAAGGGAGGCCCCTTCGACCTCATTGTTCAGTAGCACCAGACGAGTTGATTTAGCTATGTTCGTCTGTCCGTACGAGTCAACCGATTTTAAAGACTATAAGAGCTTAATTTTGTTTTTTTTAATAAGCAATATCTCGAGATAGCGATTTTTTTAAATTAAAATATTTTAAGATTCGTTTGATTGTTTTAAAGTTGAATGCAATTGTCCACGTCTCTATATGACCCTACTACATGTAGACATACTGTACATACTGGATGTACATTACATTAATGTATGTATAGTTCATGTAAAAGGTTAGGAATCCTTGCTATTATAATGAGCAGATATGTGTGATATATACCAAAAGTTGAGCAATCTGAAGGACTATATGGCCTAGAGTGACTACCAAAATCGTTAAAGCCATTTAAAAAAAAAAAATTGAAAAACTTAAAAAAAAAAAAAAATTATTATAAATTCTAAAATATTATATTTAGATAATAGATAGATTTTCAAGGCAAAGCTGTTATTATATATTATATATAACGACACATAGCACATTTCGTTTAGAAGTTATGGCCGCAGAAATCTAGCTTTTTTAGCTGTTTTGCCGCCAAACTAGCGGAAAAACCATAAAGTGGAAGAATATCGGATCGGTATGATTAAGGTGTCATTCAACGCGTATTAGAAGCAAGATTGCAACAACATTAAAAAATTTGGGATTTTTTCTCCACCGGTCCCTAAAGCTTAAATTTTCACACCCATTTCTCCTGAACTTATCCGTTTTTTAAAAATCGTAGTCTGCAATTGAATTTAAACTCATGCTAATCTTGCTAAAACCAACACAAGCCCGGCACTCAGACCTCTGGGCTCTGGGCTCTGGGCAACCGAGAATGTATGTTATAGGAGGAATTTCCGACCGATTTAGCCATGTCCGTCTGCCTCCGTCCGTAGCCTCCGTCCATGTGAATCAACATATCTCAGAGACTATAAGAGCTTGAGATACAAAATTTGGTGACAACATTGGAATCTGTTGCACACAGATCAAGTTTGTTTCAAAATTTGGCCACGCCCACTTCCGCCCCCCGAAATTCATGACAAACGTCTAACTAAGCTATTGTCGTGATTTTCGGTTTAAAGTGAATAGATTAAATACATTTGATCTACTTCTTCTGTGCTGCCACACTCAATGCGTGTTGCTCAACATGTCCCTAGCAACATTTACCTTTTTTGGGTGTTGCTAGCAACATTTGTCTTCATTTGTAAACATTTTCTTTTTTCCATGTTCATGGGCCATTTAATTTCACCCACAATGCTTTGGGCTTTCGGGTATCTCACAGTCAGTCACACTCGACTGCAGATTTCCCACTTGTTTAATTGAAAAGAGAGTTTGGGTACCGGGTATCTCACAGTGGAGCACACTCGACTGTAGCTTTCTTACTTGTTTTGATACATATTTCTATCAATTTTGAGATATAGCTGTTTAAATAATACGATTTCAGAATTACAGTTTTAATTTCACTAAGATTTGACAACCATATCATATAGGAGCAATCTGTTAATTTTATAATTTATATGAAAAATAAAAATGTAAATGTAAATAATTGTAATGAACATTTACATATTATTTATTTTGACAAAATTGGATTGATTTTAAATGATTAAATTGCCAACCTTAAGGCTATACAAATTTCGGCTTACCGAAGATAGCTTCCTTTCTTGATTCAGCTGTAATTTTGCCAATTTCGTTATTTATTGATTTGATTTAAATATTTTATTTCTAGGGCGGCATGTATATATTCCAAATATTGGATTCATATGCCGTTAGCGGCTTTTGCCTGCTATGGCTTATATTTTTTGAATGCGTTTCGATATCTTGGTGTTACGGAGTTGATCGTTTTTATGATGGTATCAAGGATATGATTGGTTATTATCCAACTGTTTGGTGGAAGTTCTGTTGGTGCGTTACGACACCAGCTATATGTGTGGTAGGTAATTTATTATTTACTTTCATAATTAAATTTTAAATATATTTCTACATTATAGGGCGTATTTTTCTTTAATATTGTTCAATGGACGCCTATAAAATATTTGGATTATAGCTACCCTTGGTGGGCGCATGCCTTTGGCTGGTTTACAGCGTTATCATCGATGCTCTATATACCAGTTTATATGTTTTGGTTATGGAAACGTACACCTGGTGATCTGAGTGAGGTAATATATTCTTTGAAAAAGGTTTGTTTAATTATTTATTTATTCATGTTCTTTTCTTTTTAATAGAAAATTCGTGCTATTGTGCGGATAGATGAAAATGTCTCCCGCTTACGAGAAAAAATGCAGAGGGAAGCATATGCTAAGGAGATCGATTTTTCATTATAAATATTTATGTATCCTAAGTTAAATTATAAAATGCATTAAGATTACTGATTCGTTTAGCATTTTATTTTCATGTCAATCATAATTTGGTCAATTTATGTAAACTTATGTTGTCTTTTTTATCTTATTTGAATCAAGTTTATCTGTTTCTGACCTAAATATTTTCCTTAATTATTATCGTTTCTTAAAAAGCCATTTAGCTAGTCGGAATAATCAAGGGTTTTAAGAGTTTTTTATGGGGTACTTACTCAAAAGTAGAACAACGCTGATACGATATCCAAAGTGATAAGAATATTCTGTTTGTAAACAAATTAATATCCACATATGAGTAATTCTATCATTCTTTTTCGTCTAATCATACACCAAACGTTCTTAACTGACCATTGTCCTGTTTTCATCCATTAGTTTAGTTTAAAAAAATTAAAATAAAAATTAAAAAATTTTATTATTATTACCGAATCACATATAATTTTAATAATATAAGTCATCCTCTAACTTTTTTTAGTTTATTAATTAATTTATGCAATACTCATAACAATTATTTAGATATTATTTGAATAAGAAAACAATGAGAAATCACATTTCAAATGTAATATAAAAATTTGTCGTTATATAATACAAATATCCTAATAGAGTTCAGAGCAGACAGAATTTTTGTAATCGAAACCATACAAATGTCCTATTGTTGCCGTGTTGTGTCAAATAAAATAAGAATATGAAACTGACTTTTTAACATAGCTTTTTCAGTGCTTGTGTCGGCGGTAGAAGTTTTGACAATTTATCCAATTCTCAATATATCAATATTTTTCAGTGCTTGTGTCGACGGTAGAAGTTTTGACAATTTATCCAATTCTCAAAATATCAATATTTTTTTGTACAAAAATGATTACTCAACGATGAACACTGAGACTGTGGTGTGCAAGGAGACTACTTTAAAGACCCATAGAACTTAGAATCTGCTAGGAGTCCGATCAGAACCAATTATATCTTGATCGAAAGGTATTGAAATGCTCTTTGAAACTGCCTACTAAGATTTTCAAAGATTTCAAAATCAAAAAAAAGTAGTTCCGGAGACATTTTAAGATTCAAGGAAAGTGCAAAAAATGTTTATTTTTGTCATATTGTATACCCTTGCAGGGTATTATCACTGTGGACGGGAAGCCACGTAGTTTTTTTAAATTTCCCAGTGGATGGCGTACCGTCCCGCAATACGCCTTCCACGGCATTGGCGCCACGATAAATCGAAGCTTTTATTTCGACCGAGATACATTTAAGTACATGTTACGCATTTTCATTTCCCCTTATATTAATGAAAAATTTGATTATTACAGCGATACTTGATTTAATAGGCCTGAAAACACTAGATTACACTCAAAATGCTCCAAGCCTATTGATGCAAAATTCTGGTAGAGTTGAATCTCCAGATCACGAAAATGGCTTTAAGTTTTTTTCTATAGACATGTTTTTTTATAAAAGATTTTTTAAAGTTTTACACAAAATAAAATCTGCTCATTTTATGTTTATCATTTCATAGCTCGAGTTGTAACCAACCAATTTAGTCGTCGAATGTTATTTTACAGGTAAGGAACTAAATTTTCGATTTTAAAATACTTTATGTATATTGTATAAGTACTTTGTGTGCTATAGCTCGACAAACTTGAAAAAAGTGGAAATTTCAATCCGTTAACTCAAATGTTAACATACTGCTAGCATCCTAAAAACTCGAAAAAAAATCCGTTGGAAAATCAAAACGTGTTTTTTATAAAGCTGATCGCCCAAAGTATCAAACAGGCATACAACTCCAGAAATCCGTTGAAAAATATATTTATCGTGCATTTTCAAAATTAAATGTACAGTGTTGAACAACGCCTTTAGATGGTCTGTTAACTTTGCTAGATGTGATGAACAGTCGGATTTAACTATGAAAAAAAGCTACGTTTTGTTAAATAAACAAAAATTTACAAAATTAAGATAAAAATTAAATAATCGCCTTCATATACATACATACATAGACAATGTATTAATTTGATTTGGGTCATTGGTACCATTAAGGGGTTATGCGGCCTCGCGGCCATAAAACATAGTGTAAAAACAAACCTTTTTTTCTGCAGAAAAAATATAGCAGGAGTATTCTGTACAAGAGCGCCCCCTTCAAATCGATATTACTCCTGAATTTTAGTTGAGATCTAAACCTATTCGTTAAATTGGGAAATCGGTTTTCTTTATCTCAAAATAGCACATTGACAGAACATAAGTCTGGAGGAATCCCGCCGCCTTAAGTCTTATTTTTTCTGCAGAAAAAAAGGTTTGTTTTTATACCACGTTTTATAGCCGCGAGGCCGCATAACCCCTTAATGGTTCCATTTGTATCTTACTTCAACTAAATTTTGTACTTTTTTGTTTACTTAACAAAACCGAGCTTCTTTTCATAGCTAAGTCCGACTGTTCAGCACATCTAGGAAAGTTAACAGACCATCTAAAGGCGTTGCCCAACACTGTACCTTTAATCTAGTAGACATCCGGCTAAAAATGTTTAAAAATTTCTCATTATTCCCTTGCAGAGGGTATTATAATTTTGCCATGATATTTGCAACACAGTGAAGGAGGCATCTCCGACCTCATAAAGTATATATATTCTTGATCAGCCGAGTCGATCTAGCCATGTCCGTCTGTCCGTCTGTCTATCGGTCTGTCTGTCGGTCTGTCCGTCTGTCTGTCTGCCCGTCTGTCGGTTTCTACGCGAACTAGTCTCTTAGTTTTTGAGTTATCGAGCTAAAATTTTCAGCATAGTCTTATTTCTTTAGCACGCAGTATATATGTCGGAACGGCGAAATAAATATAAAAAAATGTTAAATTTTAAAATTTTGTAAAAAAAATTTGTCTTAAGCTACGTACTCAGACACGCGAAACGTCTTCCCAAACAGTGCGAGAGAGCGAGAGGGTAACTATTGACCTCTCGTTTTGACTCAATGCTTAGGAACACTTTTCGCGTGTCTGAGTACGTAGCTTTATGCTAATAAGGTTGGTTCTGCATTATTTAAATTAACGATAAACGTTAATGTTTACTTTATGATCATCCATTAGAGGTGGAGAAACTCCGATGTTTGCGGACATCGTTGTTTTTTGATGTTTAAACAAAAAACACAACGAATTTTTTTCGATGTTTTTATAAAAACATCGATGTTTCCATGAAAAATGCAAAAAATTGGTCCACATAAATTTAAAAAGTTATCCTTCACTTTAGTGACGGGACTAAAACATCGATGTTTCCCCACAAAACATCGATGCATCGATGTTTTATCGATTTTTCTCCACCTCTAGCAGCCATCGCATTCTACACAGCGTGACCGTTTATGGTATATTCTTTGTGGTATTTTTCGAAGCCAAAAAGTAAAAGGATTTTTTTGTATGGTATATACGGTATTTACGATCAATCTCATGGTATTTAGTGCTATTTTTTTGATCTGGTTACTTTTGGAGATCTCAAGCAAGGCGAAACAGTGCAATCGGTCAAAATGAGCAAGCAAAAGTACAGAAAAGACTGGAAAAAACTGCACTCATGGCTAGAAATTCGCAAAAAAAAAAAAAGCAGGCGAGTCGTTTTGCAAAATGTGACAATGCACGGCCCTGAGCAGGATTGCATCGCTTAAACAGCACTTAGCTACGCGGAAATTCAAAATTTTGTCACTTAGCCAATCTTGCTAAAAGCCTTCTTATTTTGCCGGTTACAAATGCCTCATTCGAACGGGTTTTTCTGAAATAAATACGATAAAAACAAAAACCCGTAATAGGTTTTAAAATGAAAATATATCTAGTTTCCTTCACATTAGGCAGTGCCTAAGGGATGTTGAGGGGTGCTATTATTATCAGCCAAACCCTTCATTGTTAACTAAAAACGTACATTTTGACAATATAAAAACAGTTCTTTGTTCATATAATTTTTATTTTTTAAGTCATATTACTTTAAAGTTCAATAAGAACTAGGAAATAAATTAAATATGTACATATTTAAGTCAAATGAAGACTTTTCTCACACAAACACTCTTAAAATATGAAAAATTGAATATTATATCGAACTAAAATAAAGTGCTTATCTTTTTGTAAATGGTAATTAAGAGAAACAAAAAATAAAATTGTTATTTTAATAAGAGATAAGAATTGAAAACTATTTTTTTAATGGTATTTTTTTATGGCATTTCGGGAAATTAAAATGGTAGTGTATGGTATTTCTTGTCGGGCCAAAAAGCATTTTTTATCATTATCGGGGCGGACACGCTGACTCTACGTCCCGTTTCCACTACAGTTGTTTTTTCCAATTCTGCTTTTTGGCCAAAAAGTAACTTTTTCCCTGTGTATAAGCACTAACCATACAACATATAGACCTCTCATTTCATACAACGAATTTGGACACAAAAAAATGATAGCGACAGGCTGTTAGCGATAGGCCCCGCCGCTCTCTCGCGGCTCTCTCTCTCTCTTCGCTCTCTCATTCTTATGACGCACACTGATTGCGAGAGCTCGCTCGTCGCAGAGTCGCGAAACTTGAAGAAGGGTGCACCTGCGCTTGAATTCTTCTTTATATGTATGCGTGCTCATGCATTCACGTACACGGGTGCATGTGTGCGATCATTTCATTTAGGGCCAGCAAGAATATTTGGTCTTTTGCTACTTTTCATACTAGGTACCCTAACAATATGGGCATATTCACTATTGGGTTAATGGTAAAAATAAGAATGTTATATGTTATAATATATTTCTTAATGTTTCAGCATACATTTCATATTTGTTTACAAATTCAAATCAGTGGCAGCAGTGAAAATACATATATTACTTACATACACCTGTGTTTACAACAATATTAACAAATATTGGTACAATCAAAATTATTAAACTATTTTCATTCAAATATTATTTAAATAAAAAATTAAGATTTGTATATTGTTCCAATTACCCTTACAAAAATATAAAAAGTATTTTGGAAATTTAATCTAAATTAATTTGATTTAAGTTTTGAAAAAGTCTCAAATCTACTGTTTAACACAGGTGTATATATGTATATGTGTGTATATTTATCGGTAACTAATTCGAGCGGCGACTTTTAAATAAGAAAGATATTTAAAAATATATACAACTAGATCATTAAATAACAACAATAAGCCAATGAATAATGAAAATAATTTAATCATTTGTAAACAAATATGAAATGTATGCAGAAATATATTATAACATATAACATTTTTATTTTTACCATTAACCCAATAGTGAATATGCTCATATTGTTAGGGTACCTAGTATGAAAAGTAGCAAGACCAAATATTCTGCGAATTTCCTTGTTGACGCGCGAGCACGTCTGCGGACGAATTTTTGCCGGCATTAACCTCTATACGAAAACGACATTTTGCATTTTCGTAAACACTTAAATGGTGTTATATTTTTATTTTATGCAATTTTTTAATTAAATTTAAGAAATTAAGAAATGATGAGGAAACATTAATTAGATCAGTCGAAAACGCTAAAATATATTTAGCTGTAAAAAAGTTATATTTTAAGATTATATTTTAGAATTAAGAACGTAAACAAAGGGCTGGCAATACAAAAACAAACACAACTTCTCTTGCCAAACTCAAAATTATAAAAAATCAAACCATAAAAAAACTTTTAACTCTTGTTATTATAACACGCAACTTAAAGCCCCATACACCAACTAAGGGTAAATCCACACACTCAATTGTCGACTCGCTCGCACTTGCTGAACGAGACCCTCTCACTCGCACTCATTGTTATCATAGCGAAGAGCCGACGGGACTACCTGCTATAAGAATGAGAGAGCGAAGAGAGAGAGAGAGCCGCGAGAGAGCGGCGGGGCCTGTCGCTAACAGGCCGGGGGCCTGTCGCTATCATTTTTTTGTGTCCAAATTCGTTGTATGAAATGAGAGGTCTATATGTTGTATGGTTAGTGGTATAAGGTATAGGAATCTAGTGGTGACAAAAGTGAGAAAAAAGTAGCTTTTTCGTGGTATTCTTTTCGATGGTATGGATTATTTCAGTTTTTTTCTGCCTTTCGACGTGTGAATTTTCCCAACTACCACCACTAGCCAGCTGTTTCTTGCACAAAAGAAATTGATTGACCGCTGGCTGAAAAACTATGGAGCAAATTTTTTTTCGTTCTGGTGCCAAATCTGGTCACAACTAGAAAACACGCTGCTATAACACGCAGCCTGTCTTTTTTATTTGTTTCAACAATGTGTGTGTTAGGTACAAATTTAGTTAGCTGCTTTGCAGAAAAATACATTAGCTTGGCCAAAAAAATAACGACACAAGAAAAATACTGACCGGATTTTTATATAAAGCGTAGTACTCACTAGCGCTAAATCCTTAGCTAACTAAGGGCCTGTTTTATGGTGTTCAGCCTAGTACGCAGACAGAAAAACAGTTCGCAACCCGAAAAAGATTTAATCTATTTCCAGTGTGACCGCTTATTAAAACGCCCTTCGGCATTTTCGGGAGGTAAATGATGCGGTAATAACAATCTTAAATCAGCTGTTTTATTTTTACAATTATTTATTTTATATTTGAAAGACAATTCGCATAGACTTGTAGTTTCGTTTTGGAATAGCTTATTTGGCACACAATGACCACCAACGCCGTCGCCCAGATTCTCTCGACCATGCACAACAGCCGCTTTTTCTTCCTATTACTTGTCCAACATTCTTTCCTGGATCGACGACCAATTGCTGCTCTACCGGCTGCTGCTGGTGATTCTGTTTTTACCAAGTGGAATTAACCACCATCTGGGTGGTGGCGGTGGTTGCCGCAGCTACTCCTGCTACCACTAAATGGTTGGACTGGTGAAATGATTCAAAGTTACTTCGTTCTTGATGGATGCGAGATTCTGAGATCCTTGCTGGCATACATTTGGTTACAGTTGGTACTGCTCCTCCGCCCGGTTCTGTCCATTGCTGTACATGTTCTTTTCCAGCTTGGCAATGAAGGATTTGTCCACCCAGATACTGCTCTCAGAAGCTGCGGCCTCTGTATGTCCTTCTCGAGTTTGGCCTTGAAGGATTTGTCCAGCCAGACACTGCTCTAAGCAGCAGCGGGCGGTGACCGTCGCCTCTGACGCCTTCATCTCAGAAATCGAGCGTGAAATCTCATAGTGCTCATCAAAGTCATAACCAAATATGACATCGAGGGACCTATTTCTTTCCAGGCCTTTATTTATGCAAATGTTTAATATTGCCCAAATCCCTTATCATTGAATTGGCCTCTACCAATTTAATTATTATAACTTTATCTGCTCTTCTAAACGCCTGGACTGGGCTTTTGAATACATTATTGTGTTTGGCGGGATCTATATTTTTGAATTGTGTGAAGAAACAGTAAGAGAGAGTGAGATGCCAACAGTTGAGAACAGGTCGTTTTATTAATTTTTTTATTCTTTCTCCCCCCGTTCTGGAAATACCGAAAGTCTCCCTTCGCGCCACCTGGTATTTTTCTGGTATGTTTCTGGTATTTCGTTCTTTCGTCTGCGTACCGGCCTTTAAAACAGCGCTGCCGAACACCGTTTCCCGACTATTCACCTCTCGCTCTCTCTCACTGCTTAGAAACGCTGTTCGCGTGTCTGAGTACGGAGCTTATGGATTATATTAATTAAAAAACATTTGAAAGGGGAAAATATTTTATATGGGACTGAGGTTTGTAGTATTTTTATAAAATCGCGTTAGGGTCGCACTATCTACCACGCTCGAAATCCAAACACTCTCGGATTGTAAATACTGCACAGGGATTTTTGGGACTGATCGGACATGGATCCTACCTTGTACCAGGGAAATGCCATCTTCCGCAACCAGCCGTCGTATAGAGTCTTTAACAAATCCTTCGAGCATGTGGATGACGCGCTTTACACCTTCCTGAACGAAGTTGATCCCGAGGTCTTGAGACTGGAGTTAAAGGAAACGTCCGGTGTCTTCACATCCTTCAACCTCAACACCTCCCCGAAGGATCCGCGCACCAATGAGGTTCCACGGAGCTGCATTTGTGACCACAGCACCAGCCGAACGCAGCCCTGCTCCAGCTTTCCCAATCCCCAGGGACAGTTTTCGGTGCTGAAGTTGCAGCAGCAGGCCGCCTGCATGAGAGTGCTGCTGGCTTGGCAGCGGAGTGAAGCGGTCGCAGAGGATGACTTCGTGGTCTGGCACGCCACAGAGCAGAAGCGCTGCAATGAGCAACAGCTGGTGCAGAAGTACATCCACGACTACGAACAAGGTCAAAGGGAGGTGCTCTACGCACCCATGAAGCGCCTGGTGACGATCTACAGGCAGTTTTACGAGCTCAGCGTTAAGAAGCGCCTGGAGAAGTACGCCAACGAGTCGTACGTGACCTTCTCCGGGCTGCCACAGCTGTCACAATGCAAGAGTCTCAATTCCCAGACTGCCAGCATAGAGGAGGTGGAGCTGGAGAGGGTCGAGGGCCGCGTCAGGATCTGGCCAGAGGTGGAGAATCAAAATGCGTTGGCAATGCGAAATCTGAATGTGCGCTTGAATCGATACGCTGGCAAGGAACCCAAAGATTCGCCTACTCTCTTACGAAACGAAGAGATAAGTCAGGAGACGCAACGTAGCAACGTGTTCGTCTTGCCCTTGGACTCACTTCTGATGCTCCTGACCTCCGGGTCGTACGTCGATGTGCCCGCCGAGATGTTCGTCAACATAGGGGAGTCCTCCAGTGGTGGGAACAAATGTATTGAGTTCCATGATCCGTTTCCTGCGCGTAACTGCGGTTGGCACACAAATAGTCTGGTTCTGAAGCAGGCCTACGAGGCCTACCTATCACAGCCTGGACAAGCCAAGTGGCTGAGGTATGAACAGAACGGAGCTACGAGAGAGGTGCCAGATTTTACGGACAGTGAGACGACAGCTTTCTCCGTCAATCTTCAGATGGAATACAAGCCGCTCCTAGTCGATGAACTATCTTCGGACATCATGGAGACCTCCTCGAACACTGCCCTGGTTAGTTGGTGTCTGAGGTGCAAGGGGAGCGATGAGGAGGTCCGGGAATTCCAAATCTTTAGCACCCTCTCGATAGCAGCGATGAAAGGTGCACAACCCCTCGGATGTCACCTCATCAAGATGGAAAACAAACCAGATTGCGGCTGCGAAATCATGTCAAAATACGAACTGATCACGGCTTGGCTGCAGCTCAAGCTTCTGCAGGCGGAGATGGGTCACTGCACCCGCATTTCGCTGCGAGACTTTGACCTAATGCTGGAGGAGAGGCTCACACTGATCTCGCTGGAGCAGCAGCTGCACGACTATTACAACACGAGCATGCCACAGTTGCTGTCCAATCTCTACGAGTTCCTTCAGCTACTGGGCACGGTGCCAGCTGGTGAATTCCTGCTGCGATACTCACCCAAGTACAAGGATAAGTTCTTGCTATGTAAGGCCACCAAGGAGGCGACAACTCAGAGCTTCCTCTTGCACCAACTGCTAATGGAATCGCCACCCAGCGATCTTAACTTCCTTACCCAAGGCAGTTACCTTCCCATCTCGCCCACCCTCTGTGGTCGCTTGCATGAAGAAGCCAGTTTGCTGCCCTGCTCCTTTCCAGCGAAGCCCGATGGCACGGCTGTCCAGCGTCGGAGGACGGCTGCACCCAGGCCAGTCGAACCACCCACAAGTCGAACTCTACCCAGGCGACAGCCAGCTTACGCTTTACGCGGTAAACCCTACGCTCTACGTGAAGATTTTCGTCGCAGCTGTAAGACTGAACAGAAGAAACGGGCCAGAGCTCGAAAAACAGCGGCTGCCAAGGAGGAGAAGGAGCAACTGGACAAGATTATGACCCTGTGATGATCACCAATCATCGTTACCCCAAGAGTACAAATCAGGGAGTCAAACCGAATCGTATTTCGGTTCCGGTTCCGGTTCTGGTTCTGAATTTCAATCGGTTCTGTTTCGGTTCCGGTACTGGTTCCGGTTTGATTCCCTGATACAAATATTTGTAAATGGAAAATAATTGTTTTGTTTCGCCATATAAGCCTTAAAATAAAAGAAATAATGCAAACTGAAAGTGTCAAGACTACAACTTCAGGGCTGCAAAGTTTGTGTCGGCTTCCGTGATCAGCTCATCTTCGTTCACCTTTAAGGGAGCCACAGATCGTGTCCAGAAGGCTTTGTCATCGCTGACTGGCAGTGAGTCGCGCGGGAAAGTATGCAACGACAGGTCATTGAACACATTATGGTGCTCGTAGTCGTCCTCCAGCGGCGTTTCTGAGCAATGTTCGACTATGCGCGTTATGTGGTCTTCCTGATTTCTCCGCGCCATCGTCAGCATCTCAAAGCTGTTGGAGATGAGGAGTACGTTTGGCAGCTGGTCCCGCTGCCAGTTGGACCACAAGATGTTGTGCATCAGCGCGTAGGGGCAGTGGGGCAGATAGTAGAGCGTGGGCACCGATGCCTCATCTCTTCCCGCGCAGTCTTCGTCCATCACGCAGCCGTCAAATAGGCGAATCAGCTCCTTCTCGGTGTCCCTGAATACAGGATCAAAGTAGAGGGCTTCCTTGATCTTGTAGTGCCGCTGGAGGCCAACAACAAAGGCAGCCTGATGGAGCGCGTGGTAGGTGCGGGAGAAGGGTCCCAGACCCAGACAAACAATTCTTTTCAGCGGCCTTTTCAGCGCATCCAACTGCTGCTGGAGCACTTCCAGGGCAACCAGGAAGTAGTCGCTCTGACACATATCCGCGCATATGCGTTCCATGCGCCTGAAATGCGATTCTTTAAGTAAAATCGGTCTCTGCCAGTCAGACCCACCTACGGTTGAAACTTTTCAATATTTACGTCCGGACAGTCGTTCAAGTAGTCACTCTCAGACTTGTGACGGTCCCGCCGTCTCAGGCATTTCCGGGCCATCCATTTTTTGCGCGTGACCACCTGGAAATCCTCGCCAGAATTCGACATTCCAAAATGTAAATAAACACTTGTGAGTCTGCTGCTTCTTCTTCTTGCCAACTCTCACCTCGCCCAGTGTGACCGTTTGGTGTGTGGTTGAATGGCATCAGCTGTTCGTTCTCTCACCTCGCTCAGTGTGACCGTTTGGTGTGTGGTTGAATGGGATCAGCTGTTCGTTGCTACAACTCAGTTTACTTTCAATATTACCCATGAACGATCCAAACAAAGCCATCAGCGTAAATCTCTCCTCGTTGCTCAGCCTAAAGGCCGAGTTGATGCGAAAGCAGCATGAGGTCAGGCTAGCGAAGCCCACCAAGCCGTCCGCCACCGAGTTCCGGCCCAGCAAAAGCGGCGGCGGCGACAAGGAGAAGTCTAAGAATTCTGACTACAAGGCGGTCGGCAAAAGTGGCGATGACGCCAAGGTGTACGAGGCTGAAGACCATGCCCAGCTGGACAAGTCGAGGCGGGTGCTGGAGGCTAAGAGCAAGTTCTACGAACGGATGAGCCGCAGCGGTGGCAGCCTCAACTCGGATGACAACTGCCTGGTGATGTTCAATCGCAAGAAGCAGGAAGAGCATCAAGAGCAGCACCTCTCCCAGCCTCCCAGTGAGACTCGCCAGCGTCAGAGCAGCAGCAGTAGTTCCAGCGGTGACGAGGACGAGGGGGAGGCAGACGATGAAGTGGAGTACATGGATTGCCTGGGGCGCACCAGAAAGTGCCTGAGAAAGGAACTATCGGAGGCCAAGAGGCGAGACAGACGGTTGGCCGAGAGCATGCCGGAGCGTTTGGATCAAACGAAGGCAAACTGGATGATAGACACCAAGGGGAGCCACAGCGATAACGAGGAGGGCGATGACGAGCCCAGCTTTGGACCACCACCACCGGAGAGCGTCCTCAGCGATGCTCTGTCCACAATGACCAAGCACGACGAGCAGCGCCTGAACTGGGAGCGCAAGGAGCAGGAGAACTTCGACAAGCCCGACGTCCATTACCAGGATGTCTTCTTCGACGAGGCGCGCACCCATGGCGTTGGCTACTACGCCTTCTCCACCGACGAGGCCGAGCGCAAGCAACAGCAGATAGCCCTAGAAGAGGCCCGCCGAGCCACGACCACGGAGCAGACGCGACGCGATGAGATGCGCGCAAAGCGGGACATTCTCGTGGCCGATCGCGTGCTCGCCGCCAAGAATCGGATACGAGCACGCAACGGCTTGCCGCCCATCAGCAAGGAGGAGTACGAGCGCGAGCAGCAGCAAAAGAAGGCTGAGGAAACGGCCGAAGCCGAGGCAAGGCAACAGGAGGAGCAGAAAGCGAAGGAAGCTATCGAGAAAAACAAGGCGGAGGAGGAGGCTGAACTGGAAGAGCTAAGAAAAGAGCACGTACGGGATTGGGACCGGGATAAGCCGGGCGTAAAAGCCATACGAAGGGACTCCGAATCCCCGGAGAAGGAGGAGTGGCAGTACAAGGCCGAGCGGCTGCCCATGTCGCAGGAAGAGTGGAACGAGAAGCAGCGGGCCCAGCGGCAAGCAGAGTTTGCACCCATGCCAGAGCCATCACCCGCTCTTAAGCGCAGCAACTTCAGCAGCATGCCACCGCCTCCGGCTCCGGTGTGGGACGGCGGGGGGACAGCGGATCAAGAGTTCTGCAACTTTCACAGTACCAAGCGGGAACGGACATTCCAGCGGCGCAACTACACCCCCAGCAACGAAGATAATTACGATGATGAGCCCGGCACCTCCGCTCGTGGCCTGGGTGCTGCCATTCCACCGCCACCTGGACTAGATGACACTGCCGCCCCAACTACAGCGAAGCGGGCCAGGACCCAGGCCGATCTGGAGCGCTCAATCGAAGCGGGTTTGAGGTTTCTGCGCGAAACCTGCGACAAGGGTGTGCTGGGCAACAAGGCCACCTGGACAGCCAAGGCGGACTATTAGAATTTAAGGCAAATTGATATTTCGTTTTAAAGTTTATTGCTTTGTATAAAGAATATAGTTTAGAAAAAATGCAATACGCCTAGAGACAAGTTTTCTATGGATTTTGGGTTCTCCTTGGGCCAAGTTAAACATAAATCATAAATACATTGTTAATGTTACGTGCGTTCTCATTATTCCTTGTAAATTTCCAACTCCCTTGTTAGTTCTCTGCTGGAATCAAAAAGGGAGGTATCTCCTACATTCCGCATTTGAAAAATAAGATAAACAGAAGATGAACCAGTTCCCTAACTCAATTCCGTTCAACTTTTATTGAATCAGAACTGAGATTTTGGGTTCTCCTTGGGCCAAGTTAAACATAAATCGTAAATACATTGTTAATGTTACGTGCCTTCTCATAATTCCTTGTAAATTTCCAACTCCCTTGTTAGTTCTCAGCTGGAATCAAAAAGGGAGGTACATATCTCCTACATTCCGCATTTGAAAAATAAGATAAACAAAAGATGAACCAGTTCCCTAACTCAGTTCCCGTTCAACTTTTATTGAATCAGAACTGAACTTAATCAGAACACGTTTCTTGTTCAGCTAATACTGGGTTTTTACGAGGCCGAATACATGCTTTCAATACATGCATTCGGAAAAATATTGTGCGTATAAACACCATTTCATGTATTCGGGAACAAACGAAAGTTGACTATGAAATAGTGTGGCGTTACCAACTGAACTCTGCTTGATAAACAGCTAACTATACTAATTTTACAGGTCTGGCATCTCATCTGTCAATATGATGGCATGGTGTGTTCAATACTTGCATGCTAATGCATGTATTCCATAGTATAAACCCAGTATACATATGTTGGTTTCAAGTCCTTGAAACTGCAAAATGTGTCTGGATTCCCTCATTCACCAAAAAACCATGGCATCTCATGAGTCTCTAGAGACTAGCTGTTGTAATTATTTCTAAACCATTCAAATATGCTAATTGTTGTATAATTTTGGCCTCGATTCGTTTGCTCACCCATGTTTGTATGTAGCTGGGTAATTTTGGAAAATAGTTATATTTTTTGCTATAACTTAAAGGTGGCGCTGGAACCCTCCTAAACGTACCAAGTCTTGCTAATCTAAGGATAATATTTACTAGCTTGCATAAGAACTAAGGATTAAGTGAGTATCAACTCGAGCAGCACGCTAACTGAGCTTGTAATGTTATTGTTAATTGGTGTTTTGGCAGACAGCACTCGTTCCTTCGGGCTTGGGGTTGCCGTTGCCCCTTATTGATTAGAGCATGTCCCGATCCACCATATCGATGACTATCTCGGACATTTTCTGGCGGCACAGATCGTTGGGTGGAAAGTTGAGCGTGGGCGCTCCCACATCCTCCTCAAGATCGTCACTGCTGCGCTTTAAGTACATATCCGGGGCATCCTCGGAGGAGCAAGTGCTTATTGGTATAATGTCCATGGCCAGACCAAGGGCGAAACGGCCGTAGGTCTTCAGCTCTTCGGCAAAACTAGAGAGTAGAAAAGAGATCAGTGCCGTGTTTTTGAAAAGCCTGCGACCCAATCTTACAGATCCTGCAGCTTCTCCAGTGTGTCACAGTGTTCCGGCAGAGCTGTGCACAGGATTTGGAGCCACCGAAAAAGCTCTTCCGTATATGTGTTGAGCAACGTCTTGAGCTCGGCATCGCGCATCTCCTTCGTGGTGCAGCAGTACAGCAGGTTGGCAATGTCCAGGGCAATGGAGCTGTAGCGTATCAGCTGGAAGTCGAGCAGGGCCACCTCCAGCACTCGTTGCGGATCCTCCGGATCGTAGTGGTACAGAAAGTTGTTTACCCAACAGTCGCCATGGCAGATGGCCGACAGCGGCGACTCGGCGCTGGCCAACTTCACCATGCGGCCAAAGAAGGAGGAGCTCTCGGCGAAATTATTGATGGCTAGGACGTACTTGGAGTCGGGGGGCAGCACCTCGGACACCATCTTAATGGCATTCTTTGTGAGCCGTTCATAGTAGTTTCGATACCAGCTCGTGTTGGCCGTACAGAAGATGCCCTCACTGATCAGGCTGCACAGCCGGCTGAACTCCAGCGGATGCTCGAACTTGTACGCCAGGCTGAGGGCGTGCAGCTGCGCTACCTGGAGCAGGACGGATTGCGTCTCCTCCATGCTGAGGCCTTTGTGGCGGTCGGACATTTGAAAGCCTCGTTCGCGAAGATCCTCTGGATGGGGAATAACAATTTATTATTACATAAGAGTCATTAATAATTAATCAAAAATATTTCAAAGCTCTTTTTATGAATTTTCTCGAGTTCTTACATATGTACAGCAAATGTTTTATGGTAATTTATTTAGTGGGGTTTCCCCCTAATTATAATAATTTCGAGTCCATAGTTACCCATTATGAGCAGGTCGTGCCTGGCCGTGTAGCACTTGGGTATGGCGTTGAACACCGGTGTGTCCCGGCCCGTTTTGTTGGCCTGGAACTGTAGCAGTTCGGGCATGATGGTGGTGTAAAACTCCACCTCGTTTCTGATAACGGAAAGGAAAATGTAAGATTAATACACGTTTTAACGGGATTAACGGGACTCTCACCGGAAGAGCTTGTCGCTCTTGTAGGCCTCCCGCTGCACGACACTCTCCGGCATCACCTTGCAGATAACCTTCTGCTCCCACTTGTGGTGGCACCCGTCCAGACCCTGCCGCTTCCCACTCAGATTGATGCGGTACAAGGCGGCCGTGTAGTTGTCGCCCCGGTCGGAGCCCTGGGCCAGCTGCAAGAGGACACGTGTTCAATCGGTGATTTCATAATCGAAAGCGTACGGTAGGGGGATTGATTACCTCAAAGGCATCGATTTGGACGTCCGGTTCCGCGTGCTTAAAAATGTCCTGGAACATTTCCAGCGACAGGATTTGTTTGCCCTCCACAGCGGCTGCCCCATTGTTTGCCGCTCCCATTCCGGTTGTTGTTGGTGCTGCCGCCTCCGTAATACCCATTACCGTGGCTTTGAGTGCTTTGTAACTTGCGTTTCCTGGAGTCCTCTACACTTACTGGAGGCCAGAGAGAAACCTCTTGGCGATTCCTGGGAAAATTTCTGTTAACTTTTTATTAATTACACTGCACTTTTCAGTTTACGGTGTTCGCTTTCCACGTTTACCAATCGATTTTGCGCGAACATGTGTTTTTTCTGCTCTGCTTTGTGCTTCTTCTTCTTTTATAGTATTTTTTCGTCCTTTCGTGCTTTCGTCATCCCCTTACGTATTTTCAACCCTGTGCTTACATTACGCAACCATTTGAAATGGATGGCGGAAAACTGTTAGCCTATGTATTCATTAGTGGTGAGTTCTGTCGAGCAATGAAATATGTTAGAATACGTACATTGTATGTATTTATTGTTAAACAAAAAGATAATGCATAATAAGCAAAGCCACTTTGGTAGAGAATTGTTTCTTTTTTTCGTTGTCTGCGCAAAACGTACAGACATGCGGCCACTTTTCGCCAATGTGTTCAAACTTAATTTTTTCAGCATTTTGATCATTTACGTTTCTTTGATCTTTAAGCTGTAATTTAAGATTTTGACTTTACTTAGACGTAAGCCCGCAGATATTTTACCAACTATTAACGACAAGATACGGACAGCTAAGGGGCTGTCCATATATTACGTAATCACGATTTTTGATGATTTTCGACCCCCTTCCCCCTATGTACTCATAGGGGTTTTTCGAAACCCCCTCCCCTATGATTACGTAATCATAACCATTTTGTTCCCCCATAAATTCATAAAAATAATTTTTTTTAACATATATTTTGATAAAAATTGATTACGTAATCATTGTCCAATAACTCAATAACCCAAACAAGTCCCACTGGGTTATTATATGGACAGCCCGTAATGATCCCTGCTTTGCGACATCCCTGTACTTTGATAATTGTAGAGTTGCCAAATCATCCATATTAAAAAAGTGTTATCCTTGAAGAATTGGTTACCCTCTTTCAATGGAAATAGAAGAGTGTCGAATTCTGTTGCCGTCTGCCGTTCAAAAGAACCGGAAACACGAGGGGTGCCGAGGAGTTTCAAACTCATTTGGTTGCCCGTGCCCGTGCCGATCGTGCGAGCTTGCTCCGCGGAGATTGTGGATTAATCCAATACATCAGCCATAGCTTAAGACTGAAGTTAGTACGTTTCCAATTTAATAATTTAAAATAACAATTTTATTTTAAGTTTTTAGCTGAATTTCTTCTATTACATGTTTAGTTTGCTATTGGTGGTTTTGAAAATAAAAATAATTTGAACAAATTAACAATTAAAAATTAAAGAGTTTCATTGTTTTTTATTAATTTTATATGTTAACGGTTATAATTTTTGTAAATAAATAAATAAAACGAATTGGATAACAAATAAAATACGCTTTCGTATTGTCTATGGCCCCTTTAATACGCCTATTTTTAAACTCTAAGGTCGATGCATCAAATTCCTAAGAAAGGAATCAATTTTGACATCAATTTTTTTGCAGCCGCGAGCTTTTCTTAAAATTTTCAAAGGTTCTTTTAGAACAATGTTACGCCAAGCTTAAGCTTACATTGGTCGAAAGAGAAAAGGAGGTAAGGCTTTCACAAGAGATCCATCGGCATTCGCCTTATTTTCTTTATCTGCAGGCAGCAAAACGTCAAATGGTCCAACCATGTCCGTATCCTGAACCAATTGGTCCACCAGAGCATCAAGTGGCTTCTATTGCTGCTCCGAATCAGCAAGATGCTCCCCAGCCGCAGGGTCGTCCAGTGGCTCCATCAGAGCAGTCAGGGCAGGCCTCAGCTCCGAATCGATCACTAAAGTGGCCCGAGGTATCCCACCGGGGGAACAAACTGGGCTGCCCCTGCGGCTTCCTTTGCTCATAGCTTATGTAGAAGCCTTGGTGCTCATCGTAGATCCTGTGGCCCCTCGTCTGAAACTATTAGTTAGGGCGACCAGGCATGGTTCCCGTATATACGAAAGTCCTGAATGGAGGGAGTGACGCCTTTTCGAAAATAACGGAATTTAGCTAAAATTAATGGGCTTAATAATGTGGCGAAGACTGCATCTTAAAAAGTGGAACAAGAAGTGCATTCATTTGTAATGTTAACGCTTTCATACTCTTGCTTTAAATATATGTATTTCACAGTATTATTAATAATTAAAATATAATTATATTTAACCAACATTTTTACACATATTTGTCAGATTGGAGAGAAATTGCTTGAAGTGGATTAATATGTATTACCTTAAAACAGTTACTTTTAATATGTATACCTTTAAACAGTTACTTTGCTTACAAGTTCTTTTTGAAACTATGTATGTTATTTTCTTTATCCAGGCTACTTACGTACAATTTTCCCACTAATTGATGTAATGCGTTTGATTGGAAGACGTTAATTAAAGATTTTTTATTTATTTTGTGTTACAGCTATTTTGATTACTTTGTTTATTCTTTCCTTGTATAGTTGCTGCTTACCAAGTAGTCTAGAAAAAATGAACATTTGATGTTATTAGTATTACACGCTGATAATGCTAATGCATCATGTATTTCGGGAAGTGCCGCTGCTGCTGTCAACACTCCAACTATCATGGCTTTATCATCCGCGATGAGCTTGTTGGGCGTTTCGAACGCCATCACTATGCGAGTAAACTAAGAGTCCAGACTTGAATTCCCAGCTGGCCCTTGGCATCAGAGAGGTTGCGCCTAGGCTCTGAAAAGGGGGATTCATATGAATTTACATATGTAGGTCTACTTTAGTATTTCAATAATTTACAGCCTTAAATCCAAATAAGGTTCAGGCCCAAACACAAAACGCGCCCTTTAACAAAAGCTCTCAAAGGGTTGGTTTTTATATATTACAAGAACTCATAAATTATTTAATATAATTCCCAGTAAAATTTATGATTATGTAAGGAAAACTCACCTGCCGAATCAGATCTGGATTCCAGACCAATATGCTGCTCCTCACTGCTGCTGCTGCTGCTGCTGCTGCTCCTGATTGGTCACCAGTCCCATGTCCTCTTGCAGCTTCAACGCCAGCGGCAGCGGCCTCTGGGGCCAGGTGCGTCGCTGAAGAAGCGTCTCCCCGCTGGCCAACTGGCGCTGCAGCGCCAAGATGGTGGGATAAATGTGTTGCTCCACAAACTCCGTCACCGTGTACTCGTCATACACCTCCCACAACAGCTGCTGGGCCTCGCGGGCCATGGCTCGCAGCTCCTCGATCAGCATCGGCGTTCGGGCGGTCAGTTCCCGCACCCTCAGCGGTGAACTGAAGTTGTGCCGCACGTTGTAGTCGGAGAGCCAGGCGCTCTGGTCGCGCGTCTGCTGCAGATAGATCCCGATCTCGGCTAGCTTGTCGAACAGGCGCAGGGCGTACTTGAAGACCATGTGGCCCGGATAATTGCACACGGCAAACAACTGGCTGTGGTGGGCATTGGGATGCAGTTCTAGCCAGGGGCGACCGGATCGCCGGCTGTCTGGCTGAAAGACGCACTGCAGCACTCTCAGCAACTCGTTGTCGCGCGGATTCGTGCTGAAGTAGCCCTTGGCGACGGTAGACAGCGACGTCATCAGGCTGGGAATGCCCACGGGCAGGAGTTCGCAGAGCACTGCAAAGTAATCTTATCGCTGCCATCCCGTCAAGGCTATTCCCCGCAGCCCTTTGGCGAACCGCCCGCCCTCCTTCGCAATCACCGCCAGCCAGCGGATGTTGTTCTCGAGATGATGCTGCAGCGGCGGCACCAACAAACTCTCCCCGAAGGCCCCCTTGAAGGCCGAGGCCGTCCAGGCGCTGGGAAAAACCTTGGCGTAGGTGTCCCACAGCTGCGGCTGGATGAAGCGGTAGATGTCGCTGGCGTACACCCACACCATAGGCTCCACGTAGCTGCCCACCTGCGAGTGCTGCAGCTCGCTGAGGGACATCGAGCGCAGCTGGTCGTCCCAGATGACCACCCCCAGCTGAGGCCACTGGCGGCGGATGAAGTGGGCCAGGCTCACCACGTGCGAAAGGAAGAGCTCGCTGCGCAGTCGCTGGCGGCAGGCGGAGCACTCGCCCATGCGCTGCACCTCGTCGCAACCAATGTGAATGTGGGTGAAACGTATGGGCGCCGCGGGCGCGGCTGAGGATTGCGTCCCGTGTCCCAGACACTGAAGGTGCAGCTCGATCACCTGGGTGAGCATTTGCTCCAGCAACGCCATGCTCTGCGGCTGGCTGGGGCAAATCGACTGAGGGCTTTCGGCCAGCTCACGCAGTTGCTCGAAGCCGGACAGCTTCAGCACATACTCCATGTGACCAAAGGTCTGGACGAGAGGCATTACGCTCAGTCCGTGGAGAGCAGCGCACTCCAGGAAGTCCTAAATGAAAATATGGATGTAGGGAATGTTCACAAATGTAGGTTAAACGATGTTAAAACTTTAAGCCATAGCTGTGGAAGCCGAAACCCATACATATCTGCCATAAACTGACTTTTAAAGTCAACGAACTAGTATGAAACCTTAACTTTTGAAAACATTTAAAACTGAAAATAACCAGCTTTAAGATCGTTGAATGTTCCATCTTTATAGCGATAGTTATCGATAGATTAAAAGCTTTCCACCTCTAGCGCATCTCTCTCCTATAGAGGTGGAGAAACATCGATGTTTTTCGATATTTAAACAAAAAACATCGATGAAAAAAAAACATCGAGTTTTTTCGGTGTTTTGATAAAAACATCGATGTTTCATTCAAGAAAAAAGAAAAAAAGATTGATCTAAAATAAATTTTAAATTTTTTCCCTTACTTTAGTGACGTGATTAAAACATCGATGTTTTCCCACAAAACATCGATGTTCCTAAAAATTTTAAAAACATCGATGCATCGATGCATCGATGTTTTTATCGATGTTTCTCCACTTCTACTCTCCTACTACAAAGGTCGGGCGCGAGAAAAATCAGTTAAATCGAAAAAGGTTAATTACGAATAGATAACGTAATTGCATTTCAAATTAGGTGGATTGGAATAGAGGTTTTTAGCTAAGCAATTCTTTTCAAAAACGTCGAAAAGTTAAAAAAGTTATTTTCAAATGACTTAACGTCTTCTCTAAGGACTTCCTACTAAGGATTCCTAGAACCGGATCCGTACTCCAAAATCCTATCGTAAATTAAGTTTACCAATTAAGCTTTTCTTTCTTTTAACCTAAGGACATCCCACTAAAAAATCCTATCGCCAATTAATTTTACCAATTAAGCTTTTCTTTCTTTTAACCTTAAAGTTTCCTCAACCAATAAAGCTTTTATTTCTTTCTTAATCGTACAGTTTCCTTAACATAAATAAGAATTGCATATGCTGTAACGACTCACCCTCAGTTCATCCTCCTTGTAGGCGTTATGCGCGGCCAGAGGCTGGAGTACTCCGCTGTAGGGGAACATGTCCTCGTACTCAATAAGTAGACCCGTGGCTCCCAGAGCCCGCAGCATGGGCAGCAGCTGCTTGAGGAAACTTATCTTCGGCGGGGCGCCCTTGAGGTCCAGATGAACGAGGCGCTCGGCCGGAGCACGCGGACCGTCTGGCCCGATTCCAGCCACCACCGGCACCCCCATACGCTGCAGCTCGTGCTCGTACTGCGTCTGGCGCTCCGCAGAGCTGAGCATTCGCTCATCCTCGGCAATGGCATTCAGCTCCTCCATCCCGGCGTTCCGCTGGCGCTGCTGCTGCTCGAGTATCTTGAGGCGTTCCTGCTCGAATAGGTAGGTCTCGGACATGGGCAGGGGACCCTTCTTGGCCTGCGTGGGTCTCAGGAATCGTACGTTCCCCAAGCGTTGGACGGGTGAGGGCGCCTTTTCGGCGGCGTTATCCTTGAGCCGCTCGGCTCGGAGCACTCGATTGGCCTGTGCAATCAGCTTCTGGATGATGTGCACCTGCTGATAGCCAGTGGCCTGTTGCTGCTCCTGCTGCTGTCGCTCAGTGCTGGATGAGGCACCCGGCGGCTGCGTTGCTGTTGTATCGATCAATATGGCCCATGTCCAAAGGCCGAGAAGCACCAGGCCAGACACGACCAGCAGGAAGGAAAGTTTGCGGCGCCAAATAAATATCCACAAGTTTGAGTGCATCTGCAAGAGAAAGCAGAGACATAAAAGGCGAATAAGTATAAGTATGTGCAGGAAAAGGTCAAAGTAAAAAGTTTCTAAATCGAAAATAACAGAGGCATAATCAACCCAACAAAGTATAATTATACATAATTATTTACATTAATTATATCCATCTTCTATTTTCTCCTTGACTTTTCTTATTCTCAGTGTAACAATGTGGAAAGTCAGCCACTGCTGTGTGCTGCAGATGAAAAACTTGCTTCACTTTTCATAAATATTTGAAGATCCAACAAGTAGTCCCCGGAGTTATGCTATATAAATCCACAACCCACAAACGCCGCTGCCGACAGCCGCACGTTACTCATACGCCACCGTTCCGAGCAGAGCTGCTCATTGAGGTTGAGTTAAGGGCCTGCATCCATTGTTGTTCTTGCAGCTGCAGCGGTCTTGGGTCCTGCCTTTGTGCTTGCCCAACTCCTGCGGCTGTGCACCATGGAAACCATAGGCTAACAGTGGGCCACATGGACATCAAATCTAACCCAACGCACAAGGTTGGCCAGCAAATAAATATTGTTCTAAAGTAACGAGTTGAAGTATTTTTTGCTTTTTCTATTCTTCTAATAAAAGGAATAATAATAATAATAATAAAAATATCTTTATCGCATTTAAAGCGAGAGCGCGAAAGGAAATATTGAATTTTAATTCCGTCTTTTGTTAACTTTTAACTTTGCGAGCTAAAGTTGACAATAAATCTGAAAAACGTATGGACCATCCCTTATTGATACAATTATACATTTTTAGAAAACACAGATCCTTGTCCAAGTTTTATTAGTCTGTGAAGCAGGACATAAAATTTTGTATTTTTATTTATTTGTATTTTATCGTAGCGCTAGTCACGATAGATGGCAAACAAATAACTACAGCTTTCCACTTATAAATACTTATTGTAACATTATCTTTGTCGATTTAATTACCCTTATACATTTTTCATTGTTGTTTTTAATATAAATGTAGAAAATTTAATACTATTTGGTAATAGGTATAAGTATTGGATGGATTTTTAGGCATCAGCACTATTTTCGCTAATATCTTATCGTTTAAAACACGCTTATATTAGGTGATATAATTTTTAAAAATAGCTAAAATATAGCACAAATAATGTCTCTATTTCTTTTTCTATTTCATCCTTTTTTATACCATAGTCTCGGGGATCTTGGTGGTCTTGTTCCGCACATTGAATGGCTTGCCTGATGGCTTGCCCGCCTTCGTTTAAATAGGCACAACTGGCAGCTTATTTAAATGAGTCTCTGGCAGAGACATAAAAGCATCTCGGCTCAGCCAAACGTCTCGCATAGGTGCAGCACTCGAATACGAGTAATACAAATAGGCAGATAAAAGTCCTGCACGACTTTTGGGGGTTGGGAAGGAGTCTAGGATGGGGCATTATTCAGGACCAACTGCGGCAAGTGAAACACCAACAAAACTGGCACGGTTCGACAGGCGATAAATGCAAGTGTTCAAGAGGAAATGTGCAGCTGTCTGTCTAGCGGAAATTGAATTGAGTTTTCACTTGCTTGGGGTTTTCAGCGGGTGGTGGAATGCTGAGAACCGTTTAGCTCACTCAGCCTTCACTTGGCTCCCTCCAACTCGTGACGGGACGGGTGGGAAGAGTCTTTCAAGTCTTTCTGGACACTTGTTAGTCGGTTGAGTGAAGTGGTTCAGGTGGATCATCATTGCCGAGTCAATTGATTCAATTGCTGATTTTAATGAGCTTCTGGCCACAATTACAAATTGGCAGAGCAAATATTTGCATTGAAAAAAAACAGGCTATTGTGGCAAATTGGGGCTGAGTATTAATTAGAGATTCTGTGTAAACGTGTAGTTTGATTACATTTTCCATGGCATGTCACCACACATTAATTGTCCAACAATTAATTTTTTAAACAAAAGAAAATCATCAGTGGGGCTTTGAGTTTGAGTAATTATAAACGGAACGGAAAATATATCGATGTTTATCTATTTAAACTCGATTATTGCGTATCGAGTACCTTGATTAGAGCTTTTACACGAAAGTAAAATTAAGAGATCTGCTTTTCTCGTAGTAGACCCAGTTTGCTTGTTTCTTTTGTGATTCCGTTATAAAATATTCGTAGAGAAAAAATGCGAAGCTCTCTCAGAGTGGAGCTAAACTTAAACTCTCTCGTTCGCAATTGCTAGTACATTGCAAGCAAAGCGTAAAAGATACAGCGAGAGAGGTCAGTAATATTCTCTTGTGCCTAATATTGGACGTTGAAGCATCAATGATATCAATGATCAATGATATTACTATTAAAATAACGTCTAAAGGTTGTCTGTAATACTCAAGCATTTATTCAAAAGAGCCTTTGCCAAAGACCATTTCACCTGCGAAATTTTACCAAGTTTTTGCCTTTATTTTTCATGCTCGCTGCGTGTGCAAGTCAGCCAAAGTAACAAGCCGCATTGATTTTGAGATTTCAACCTTTGCTTGTCATCAATTTTGCATTTGGTAAATGGCCAATCGAAATCCGATTGCTGACCCATTTGGCTTAATCCACATTTGCATTACTTCGCCGGACCCGCTGCTCGCTCCCTTGACGACTCTCCAAAGTGTGTTGTTGCCAAAATTGTACACTCGAAACATTTTCCCAAGGGGAGGGGAGGGGAGCATGTGGGCTTTTCTTTTCCATCTTTCTATTCTAAATATATTTTCCCCGCCGCTGCTGCCGCCTTAACAAAGCCACAACAACAGTTTCTAAGCGGGTGCTCTCGTTTTCCGACGCTTTGTTGGCAGCAGCTCTCGAGGATGCAAAAATAGAGAAGCCAACTAAGCAAACGGAACGCACAGAGGCCGAGGGGGTGCTTGGTGTGTGTGTGTGTGTGTGTGGGCTGACATGAGCCAGAAACCAAGGAGGACTCTACCTCCTGTACTCGCATCTCCTTTGTTGACGCATTTCACACTTGGAGATATTGGCATTTCTCGGAATTTCCAATACGTAAAATCAAATTTAAATGGGATCAGAAAATATTAAATGAGTTATCATTGAATAATTGTCTTTAATGTTTTTTCTCCGGATTATTTCCTGTACTCAGCGATCCAAAAGTAGACAATGGTTCTTGCATTTTTTACCTTTCAGCTTTCCCTCAATCATTCAGAACAAAAGACTTTGACAGCCACGTCTCAAGCATTGCCAACAGGAAATATTTTCTGACGTGCAGATATTTGATGTTCTCGCTTCCTTGCCTCTCTATTACAGGCAGACTCGGAGAAGACACTGTTCGGGACAGGACAATGGATCGGTGCTAATTGCAGTCGGCTGGCGTGTCAGTCAGAGACGAACACCGAACACCGCTTGGGTCGACTGTTTTCTAAATTAAATTTAATTGCACCGCAAAACCGACAGGCCAATTTGCAGTCACAATTCACAGTGGTCATGGCCAGGCAGGCAGGTTTGTTCATTGCGTTCCCGCCCTGACTATGACCTCCTCCTTCCACTGGCCACCCCCGCTTCATCCATTGGAGAGGAGCCGTGCCCCAAATGGCAGAGTCCGCCCTGCTGTGAAGTGCCCGCCCACCGCACAATTTGGCTGTTTGCCACAGAAATAAAAACGAAACTGAAATATTTTTCAAAACGAAAAAAAGTGCACCCAAAAAAGGCAACATGGAGCGATCCTTAAAGCTGATGGACTTTATTCTATGCACTCAAGTGCTGTTTATGATATTTATGGATTGGGAATGGTTTTTGTGGCCAGCAGCTATTGGAATTTAAATTTAAATTGATGTATCTAAAAACCTTTTTATAATTATAGGTACCCAAGGCTTTGAATTTTTATGGCAATGAAAAAGAGAAAAACCCTTGTACTTAATTGTATGAAATATATATATATATTATTTCTAATTTATTTGTAGAAAAAGGAAGTCACCAAATGCCAGAAGATCTCCCTTCTCCCAAGAATTTTGCAAGACGTAGACGATCTTTAGATCTTATTAATTGTTCTTTAGCTTTATCTAATAAATTTAAAATTTCTAAAGTTTCGGAATGAAAAAGATACATACAAATCCACCATGGTTTCCTGAATTGCTGACTCGTTAAGCGTACAAGTATGGTTACCCGTTACCCAGTGGTGCCGGCATTTTTTGCTTCAGACCACTCCACGGTGCTGTTCCTGCCTCTGCTCCGGCCTTCCCATTCAGTGGGCTCTCGCATCGCTTATATTGCATTCCCTGCATTGCATTTTGAGCAGCAGAAAATTTGCTTGCAACGGCAGCAGGAAAAGCAGGGAAAGGCAGGGAAAGGCAGGGAAAGCCATGGAAAGGCTGGGGGGAAAGCTGCCTTAAATCGGCTTTAAGGATAAAGCTGCCGCCCGGTCAGGCCATAGTTCACTTCAGGGACCACCTCGCAGAAAGGTTCACGGAGAGAAAAAGGTGGGTTAAGCCGAGCTACGACCTCTAGTGGAATATTTGGGTTCCAAATGTGTATTAAATTGCGGCTAAAAAAGTTTTATCAAGACAGAGCTTGGTAATATATTCCTTTATATAGTGCCCAGGATGGAATTACTTATTAAATTCCTTACCATCTATACCTGAAGCTATGTCGAAAGCTTTAAGTGTCCGACTTTTTCTTAGTGCAAAGGAGAAGTATCAAGAAGTGCCCAAGAAGCCGAGCCGCGTACATGGGCATGCAAAATATTGTGCTAGTTTTTCTCTGCTCCCTGCGGTACATTGACGCTCCGAGAGCCATAATCGGCAATTAGGCAATTTAACGCCTTATTAACGTCCATTAGCAGGCGGCCGGCCACTAATGGACGCTGAGCGGAGGTCTGTGGATATATCCATCTCTGCGCTCCCTTCCTGGCTGCCTTCTTCTCGGGCGGAGGCTCAAGATGCCTCGATGGCCATTCAAATAAATTTCCACCAGTTTGCCAGAGTGCAGCACTTGGCCCAGAGAGCCTGAACCCGGCGGAAGTGGTGCGGCGAGGGATCCGGCTCGAGTTATGCATCCGATGCGGTCATAAAGCTTCGAGTTGGACTTCCTAAAATGGCTCGAAAGGATTGCAGGGGATTTTTCAGTGAAAAGTTAGGAGGAACGACCAGGTCAGAGGCTTATTGCAAACCATATACAGTGCTCCGAATAGAGCTTGTTTATTTATTTCTCGTTTTTTCGCAGTTCAATGAGGATGTCCTTGGCATAAAGTGCACTATTAAATCGCAATTTGATGTATAAGCTACAAACTAAGACCCAGCTATTGTTGGCAACATACAAAATTGGCAATCAAATGTATGCAAATATCCCCAGCTACCGATCTCGTCTCCCTCGGCGGAAAATAATAATTGGCAAGGCAAACAGACTGTGAATGAAAATTGGAACAAACAGAAAAGTAATGAAACTTGTCGCCAGCCAAAATGAAATGAAAAAACTCTGATGAACTAGTCCCACATTTCTCCCCTGACTCGCCCCTCAGCAATTTCCTCTCGCCCAACGACAAACAAACTTGCCACGTTGGAGTAAAACTTTGCAGAGCTTCGAAAATTGTCTGCATTCCGTTTTTTACACGGCGCTGTCCATACTTAATAAAAACGTTGTTACCTACTTCATAAGTAGATTATAACTGCAAAAGTTTAGGGCGGAAAAAGAGCAGACTGAGGAGGGTCGGTGGAAATTGTGGGGAGAATTAGAGCAGGGCGGCGTCGTCCATAACTATGCAACACTCACTCCGTTTGTCCGCTCGAAAGCGCTAAGCAGCAAAAAGCAAAGGCTGCAGAAACTGTCACAGCAAAACAGCAAAAGCTGCAGCGCAGATAAAAAGCGGAATCCATAAAAAGAAGCCACAGCTGGAACTGTCCGGACTAGGCGACACCCTCACATTATATTAAAGTCTAGGAGTTCACTTTGTATGATGAATATTTCCTTCATGAAAATGCAAACAAAACCTGATGGTATTTGAAAACTTAATAAACTTATTTATCGGACACCTTAAATACGCACAGGGGAACTAAAAAGTCCAGAGGTGTTCAAGTATATTCACTATATACAACATATTTTAATTAAAAGATAAACAAAGTCAATTTTATGAACAAAATATGAGCGTTTTTGCTAATCTAGGTACTAAAAGGATCGCATATAACCGAATCCGTACTTGGGAATTGCAGGAGTACGCTTTGCAACAACCTTTACCTTATGCTGGAAGACCGGGGGGTTTCTACACCCAAAAAAAAATCATCATAGAACCTATACGATTGTTACATGAATTCTATACTCTTGAGTATGAAAAATTTCTTAATAAGATGCTCATCAATTTAATACTACGAAAGTATAAATTTTATACTCATCTGCACCAAAATTTCATAATAATCACTAACGCGACAAACAGAAAAGCACTAAATTCCAGCTAACGCGATATGTTATCGAATTTTCGATGTAGGTTCGTATAAAAATAATACTCGAAAATACACAATGGAAACTTTGGAGTATAAAAATTATACTTTATAGTATATATTTGATATTTTTAAGTATAAAATCTATACTAAACTCGTTATACTGCTTGAGTATATTTTTAAGACAACGCGTAGAAAGGGTACACTCTTGTTTTTTTTTTTTGGGTGTAGAGTTTTGTGTCTGTTAAAGAATAAACTATTTTAATAAATGCATTGATCCAACTAAGCGGTGGCAAAAGCTTATTTTTATTGTCTTTTAATTAGTACCCATACCTTTTACCTATATTTAAATTATACAAATTTGTATTAGACTATTTTATTTTGGCTTGCACTTGTTTCTTACCATCATTTTGCACATATGCCCATCGTAAAATGGGTATTAAAATCACGACGAGGACACGTAGCGTCGCTGTGAGTGTCCTGCCTCAAAAGGGTCCCTCAACGGCGTCGTGTTTATAATTTGAAATGATTTTTTGCTGCATTTTACGGCTAACAAAACGGGTGACAGACCAAAGGGCGAGCAGACTGAATGGGAAACGTGTTTGGATGGACATTTTGTTTGTTGGGCGCCTCACTGATTTCTAGATAGTCCTGCGAGATACATAATACCTAAATATATGTATGTAATGGCCGCCTGGGCTGCAGAAAGGTACATTTACGTGTGTCGTGTGGTCAGCGATTGGTTATTGGGTGAGACGTGCCCGAGGATATCCCAGTGACGTTGCCTTTGTGGCTGAAAACTGAAAACTCAATCTGAACTCACACAGCACGAATGCAGACTGTACACAGCCTCAGGCAGGACGGCACATATGCTCTAGTAGAGCTCTCTGAGCACATCGATTTCAATTGCATTACGGGCTTTACAGTGATTTATGAGTCTTTTCTGAGAGACAAATAAATTGAAAAGCTAGCACGGAGAGGAGACAGCAGTGAAATCTCTCTGTCTCGTGATGAATTCATCTCCTTGGGTGATTTACTCAGTCCTGAAATGTGTTTATGACAAGGTGAAATATTCATTATAAAACTGGCTAGCAAACAAAGCGGAATGCAGTCGAAATTACTTGATATTCGTATGGCTTCAGTAAACTAAGCTGTAAATATGGCAAATTTTAAAGAAAGTTTATATACTTTTACTTCCTTAGCAATATTAATTATTAGATTAGGCTTCATTAAAACTATGAACTTAATGACTTATTTCCTTGCTCTTCATGGAGTTCACTCTTAATTAAACCTACAACTGTTTAAATTCATTAAACCATCATTAAGCCAGTTTTATTGTACCTGGAAAGTTAATTTTATGAAGCAGAAGTATACATACATAAAACAGAGGACAACGGTGCGTATGCGCGATATTTATTTAGCGATAAGACCAACGCACCAGGCCTCGCAAATATTTTGCAGCATTAAATGTCGGAATGTCAACGAAATGCAAATAATAAATTCGGTATTTGTGTTTATTTCCTGCAGGTTCCGGCCATTTGGCAGTGCTATTGGTGCAAATGCCAAAGCGACACAACAAGCCCAACTTTCGCCGCCTTTTAATTCCCGTAAAAGCCATTAAAATCTTTTGTTTTGCTGGCGTTAAAATGCAGACTCTGCCACCAACAACCCCTCCGTTTTGGCCATTGAAGCCGCCTCTAGAGCCATCCCTTTGGAAGCCGCCCCCAAGTGCATCGCCTGCTGTGTTGACTCGTCGTCGACTGATGACAGCAAATGACGAACGCTGACAACAAAATGTTTACTAATGCAGACCCAAAAGCAGTAACAGCAAACAGGCGGAGTGTTGGCCCCCTTTCTAGAGGGCTGAGAGGCTGGGATACTGGGCGAATGAGCATATGGAGGGGCCCCCCTAACAAGGCAGCTGCTCTGACATCGTTGATGGAATGCACTCTAGGGCTGGCATCACCAAGCACTCGAACGGGGACCGAGCTCTGATTGATGTTTATGAATTATTAAGTAACTCGGCAAGGAAAGCAGCTAAGCTCTCTATCCGCTTCCCCTCTCAGCGTCCCCCTCGCAGCGCCACTGCATCGACGAGTTGATGGATGCCAGCAGAAATGGGTTTAAAGCTAACATTGCTGCAGCGCCAGATTAGAAAGCTTTGACTTGGGGCCCGGGGGAGAGCTTAACTGCAACTGATTCAATTAATTTAAGACGATTAAGTCTTTAAGACTATCGGGCTTGAAATGCAACAGAGTATGCAATTAAAAAATGAGTCAAACTCCGAAGAATGTTTTATTGTTCAGGCTTAAACAATTATCTTTTTTGTCCCAGAAATACCAGTTTATAAATCACACTGAAAAATTGTCGTATGCTTTTATAAGTTTGTAGATACTCTGATTAGATATCCATTGATATTTGGCTTTTATAATATTTAAAAAATAAAATTCATAACATTCTCAAAGCAATTCTAAAGTAAACCCAAGACAATTGTCTTTAGAAAACAGACAAAAAAGAAATTTAAACATTACTCTCCACTGAAATGTTATGCTGACAGCAGAGCTCGTAAATTATATTCAACTCGTATTTCCTTTTGAATCTCCTCCCTAGAAGAACCCACAAAAGCTAAGGATTTATTGTTTCTCTTGTGATTTCGCTTTATTTCAACATGAGAGAGAACGGAGAGACCGCGATTTTCGAAGCCAGCAGAAAAGAAGCTGCATATTGCAAGTCAAATATATGACTGAGGGATTATATTGGACTTTGGTAACACTAATAGGCTGTATTGCTGCTTTGCTTCCAAGGTACGTAAAATATATAGATCTTTCATTACTACTCTATTTCATTTAATTCATTATTTTATCTAGAACACAAAAAGCCAAATATTTTTTAATATATTTAAATTCAAATGCAAATATATTGCCCTCAAAGGCCCAACTATAGAATGATTACAAGCGTAAACACATTTTGGAAAGCATAATAATAACAGACAGATAAAAGAGAATGGATTCAGGTAATTCGTGTCCAATCTGGATTAAGTTGCACATCAATTGAAGAGTCAACAAAAGTTCACATAAAGTCGAATGAAAACTTTGCCTGTTTTAAGTTTACAGCTACCATGTGGCAAGAACCTTAATGTGCAACCGCAGCCCCCCTTTACCCACGCCGCGCACAATGCAAACTTTGAGCACATTCGGCATGTATAGTACGTGTCGTGTGCTCCTCGGAGCTCGGAGCTCCGTGCCCAAAGGCCAACCAGGACATGTCAAACACTTTAGTCAAACCGAAACTTTCGGTCAATTGTTTAGATGGCTGATGGCCATGGCTTTGGGCATTAGCAAAGATCAACAGAGTGAGAGCCGAAGTTGTTGGCCAATTCCGGGAGTGGCTTTCGAGGTGATTGAATTTCGCAGAACCTGCTCGACCAAGCAGCTCTCACTCACACTCGCCTTGATATTCGCCTCGACAGCGCCGGGATGCAGGCGAATTAATCACTGTCAGAAGGCGGTTGCAGCTTCAGACAACACGGCGTATGCGCAACTTCGCTTGAGCTGTCACCCGCACGCTTCGTGTCCTTCCTG
This sequence comes from Drosophila tani, assembly GCA_008042535.1. Classification (NCBI taxonomy): domain Eukaryota; kingdom Metazoa; phylum Arthropoda; class Insecta; order Diptera; family Drosophilidae; genus Drosophila; species Drosophila tani. The sequence continues at coordinate 154,875 of VNJO01008597.1, read as the reverse complement.
CCGCGTCCCTGGGATGCCTTAAAAATTAATTAAGCAACGACGCAGACGGGCAAACAGAGAGCACTCACTCTCCGGTATAGGGATAGGGCAGGAAGGAGCGGAGATTAGCTGGCAAAAGTGGGTGAGATCCAAACACAAATTTAACTTCGTCTAAGCCTCTTCTTCGAGCAACCGAGAAACCCATTTAAGTTTGGACAAACAAAGCGTGAGGCAGACAATTTCCATATTTTGCTACAGCATTTCACCGCCTTCGGGCCGCATTTGCATAATTCCAACGTTCTGCAGCAATTAAAATATTTTCACTAATTTCATTGCGGGCCAAAGCGAGAATTACGCTGCAAATTATAACAATTTGGATGCATTAAATGCAACAGCAAATAACGATTTCCCTCGCTCTTGGCCCTTTTCCTTTTCCCTTTCCCTGCCTCTTTTCCCGCCTCCTTTCCGGTTCCCCGGCCCTTTAATTTTGCATCCTGTAAATGCAAATAGGAATGCAAAGTGGTGCAAGCATCAAAAAGGCAAAAAAATAAAACACATTTCAACACGACGAAGATACAACACGCTGCATTCCCATTTTCAGGGAATTTGTTGGGAAATTTTATTGGGTAAGCTCAAATAACGCTGTGCATAGTACAATATATCTTTTTTTTATTTAATAATTAATAAACGAAATAAGAGTCTGCTAGAACCAATAACTCTAGTAAAAGCCCCATTGTAGTGGAGTTTCAGAATATATTGTAACTTGTCCTTTAAGAAACATTTTTAATGATTCAATATCTAAATTTTATTAAACCATAATCCTTTATTATTTTGATAAAGTGGATCATAAAATTTATTAAGTCCATATTGGACTTTTGTAAATAAATACATTTTTTTCTTGTTTTGTTTCTGTGCAAGGGTATGTCAACACATTTTCTGCGAATTTGTAAGAAATTTTAATAGGACCGTGTGAAAATTGCCTGACAGACAATTTTTAAATGAAGCCATTTTATGTATAGTCTTCCCGACCTATAGTAACTTTAAAGACAGAAAATTGCCTTATCAAATTAAGCTTTTAGCTTTGACTAATGAATACTTGACTACTTAAAAAAATCATAATTGGCCTCATAATTTGGAGGCCCAGATGGAATCACTTATGTATCTGTATCGGCACGGTCCCGTGTCAGTCAGACTTGCTGCTGTTTGGGTAAACACGTAAAAAGGTTGAGGCTTGAGGCTCGATCGACTTGAAACCCCTCTTTTGAAGACTCCATGAAAATCTAAATCAAGGACATCATCACCGGCGACGAGATGTTCGCTGACACTTAATATGTATCTACCTAAAGGATAATATATCTTCCTAAAGGATTATATTAATAGGGTACTGGCCAAGCTAAAGGAGAACTCGCGCGATCAGGTCGAAATCTTCAAGACGAACATGTGTAAGGCCATGGAGGACACCCTTGGTGGTTTCAAGGACCTGCAGTTCTTCACCGTTGCGTCAATTGATTGCAGCGGCATGGTGGCCCAGACCGAATACCGAGTGATCAAAGGCCAAAGAGTTCCCGTTCTTATGTTCTTTAAGCACGGCTTGGAAGATCACAAGTTCTAGACGTAGTCCAGAGCCGCAGACCTGCAGCTATAGAAGAATGAAGTACAATAGCTTAAGCTACTAAATTACGCCAAGTATTATAGTTAAAGTATTCCTTTCTGAACACTTTTATAAAACACAAAGAATAATTGTTGTTGTCTTCTTTGATTTATTGTGAACACTGAGGAAATGTACGTGTTACGGTGAAGCTTGTTGAGGAATCCACCCCTGTTTGCGAGGACAACTTTATCCAATATACCAAAAGGAATGAGGAATGGAAGGTATGTTATTTCGTTACCCTTTAAAGATCCAGATCCATAGGGCGCTGTCTTAGATCCGGCTCGAAGGACCAAATTCCCAAAATAATTTAAAGGTGTGTTGTAGTTGGTGTTTGAGTCGGAGTCGAACTTGTATTCTCGCTTCGTGGTTTATTTGAACACTAAAATAAACGGCTACAGGTAAATTTATACGATATTTCTACAACTTCACTGAACAGCATGAACAGTTAGTATATCCGATTAAGCCTCATATGCCTAATCGTATCTACCTTCTCCTCACTGAGTGTCTTGGAGATGGCGCATGGGTCTAAAGGCTCGCCTCGAGTTGTCCTTTTGATTGCGCCTCCCAAAGAATGTAACGAAGTTCTAATGCCCCCACACAAAGTTGCAGCAAAATTGGAGCACTGCTGGCCCCGTTGGGGGCACGAAATGAGCCTAGGAAACTTTTGTCTGCGGTCCGCAGACCGCAGTTCCGGCCCTGCCCCTTCCTCCAGCAACCGTATTTTGCATGCGAGAAATGCGGCGCATTTTGCCAGGCTTCCAAATGAGATTCCGTTACTGGGCCAGCGTGTGAGCGTGTGTGTCTGCGAGTTTAATGCTATTGTTGCATGTTGCACGTAGCTCCTCCATATCCTCCGTAGTCTGCGCATCCTGCCGCACGTCCTGGTTGTTTACACTGCCACTGTTTTCGTTTTGGTTGTCACTGTCTCCCCAAACACACGCCCCCGCCCCTGCTGGTCCCAGCCGATTGCCGTTGCCCCATCCGCTTACCCGCTGGGAAAGGTCTGACTTCAATACGCACTCATGCAAATATAATTCGTGCACACGCACAGCTCCTCCCAGCCGCAGTCCCCCGTCTTCGTCGACCTCCTCCTGGCCGCAGACCACCCAAGTCCCCATGCAATGTCATCAGCAGAAGCGGCAGCAGCCGAACTCTAAATAACTTTTAAATGAAGCGCAGGATGCATGCATGACCGCCAAACAACTGGCCACAGCGAGCCAACAAATAGTTACACAGGGCACAGTGGGAATGCCAAATTAAAGGATTTTCCATGACTAGACTAGGCCACATATGTAGAATATCGAAATTGGGAAGCCTTCTCTTAAATTTGGACCTTAAACGAAAGATTCTTTTGCAAAGATCTTCAATTGTCTCTATCAAAAGGACTGTGGGATTTATAAGGTAAGTTTGAGAGCTAAAGCTCATAACTTTAAGTATATGGTTATTATCGTATTATTATTTATCCATCCTTTACTTAATCGAACACAGGAGTGTCCAACACCCTGACTTGCGGGTCAGCCACTTTTTCTGCCCGGCTTCTGCCTACACACAGCGCGGTCAATTTGTAATTTTAAGGATAAATGTAGCATTTTTAGAGTTAAAGTTTTTTTTAAATTTAATGCAGATTGATAAAGTAATGCTGTAATATAAATAAAAGCGTTTTACAGTTTTTCATTTTTATTCAATAACACTAAAAATAAGAACAACATATGATACTGAGATACTAAGACTTAATCTAAATTAAATTAATATTTTTTTCCTCTGCTTTTATTTAATTACATTTATCAAGTTTAATTGAAAAATTCTCATTGTTATTGGTATCTTTAAGAGATTTAATCCATTTCTGAAACAGCGCTGTTTTAAGGACATTTTTAATAGATATTGATCTCTTGTGAATGCCCAGATCCTAAGTATGGCACAAATTCTTTATTACATTTAGGTCAAGGGGACGGGAAAAAATGGATTCATTACGTGAGATGGACTCTAGAATAACCAGGACTTCACAGCATCAAACTTTTAAATATTTTATGTTTGAAAGAAATTATCTATTTGTTCTTATTTATTTTACCCTATTTTTCACTTTATTAGAACCTTTTTTCAAAACACTTCATATACTTGTTTGTCGTCTATGTGTTGAGTATTCAGTTAAGTTACTTTATTAAGACGGTGATACCTTGGTATCTTTAAGGAATATTATTTTATAGAATATCTGATCTTCAAGAGCATATTCTTTCTTACTCGAGCTCTTTGAGGGGCTTTAAAGTTTTTGCCGAATGCCATTTAATGGGGACACACCTGGATTAATGTCTATCTAGCTGAGCACTTCTTTTGTCCCTTTGGTTACACACATCCTTAATTTTCACCCATTTCGTGTCTGCAGGTTGCGTTTTACGCATGGTTGCCTCTGGCTCTGATTACGCTTTTCCTCCTCCTCGGCCACCCATCGCATTCAGCGCCACTCGGCCTCAGCGGATCGGACTGGCTGGACAGGAGGCGCCTCATGGGAAAGGTCCCATTGTTTTAAACTATACACAATGCTCCCTGGCTGATCTGTGTGTGTGTGTCCGTGTGAAACTTTCGTGCTTCTTGTTCATGCGTTTATGAAAATTGTAAAAATATTCTCTGATTTTCCCACTTCCGCTTTCCCTACTCCATTTCACCCCAGCTTTGGACGCTCGCTGGCGGTGGCCAAAGTGTGAATGTGTGAATAAGTGAGTGTGGGATGTGAGCGTGTGTGAAAAGTTCCCCTGTTTCCCGTGGCTTATGAAATATTTAAATGTAATTTTGGCGCGTTAATCAAAATTACGTTAATTAACTGCGGCAAGAACGCTTTAATTAGGCCATGAAACACATACACACATCCTCGAGGGATGCCCCCAATGCGATATTGAACCGCAGAGCCATATGCCAGCACTTGACAGGATGCGAAAAAAAGGCAAAATATTGACTGGAACGAGAATGCATGTTGCCTACTTTTCTGGACTGCACATCAGTTGTATTTAATCGGTGGCCTTCTGACAAGGTACATGTACATACATCTTTTTTTTTAAGCTGCGGTGAAGATACTGATAACTTTACGGGTTAATTTTACAAGGAAACAAGGAACTGCATATTAACTAAATAAAGAATATGCTCCCAGAGACATAGAGAAAGATTCAATTTCATCTCACTTTTCAAGAAGAGACTTTCTTTGAAATCGAGACGCAATTTTCTCGATTATGCTTTCCGAGAAGAAGCGTTCTTGACATGGAGAAGAAATTACGCTCAATTTTAAGCTTTAAAAGGTGGTACCTGTGGGGAAGATGGATAAAATGAAAGCGAGAGAAATTCAGCGACCACCTCTCTGGAAAGTTATTTTTAACTTTGGGTAGAGTGTTGGGTAGAGTGCTGGACTAATAATCTGACGATCCCGAGTTCGAGTCCGATTCGTATCAATTGTGTTTTAAAAATGTGAATATGCCCAATAGAATTGGTATAATAATATATACACAATTTAATATTAACATATACAATAACAGAAGCTATGTAAAAATAAGTCTCTGTTTACTAAGCTCAAAAAATAGTCCATATGACCTTATATTTAAGTACATTTTTAGTTTAATAGAGAATGATTCATCTGTCAGAATGAATAAATGTATTTGAGTCTGTGTATAAACCCAGTAATTGCCTTATATCACGAGAAATTATTCTCAAAAAACGTTCTCAAAATGAGAATTCAATTTCAGTGTTTTCATTCTTGGCCTACTTTTGAGACCGAAAAAAGTAAAATGGAGATCGTTGAAAACGGTTTTCTGCTCGGTGTGAAGGTAGTGTTCCCTTTTCATACAGTTAACATAAAAACTAACTCTTATTAACAAGTAAAGATGGAATTGAAAAAACTAAAGACTAATTTTTGGGACAATGCGTGTCAGACGCCCACTCTCAGAGTGCGGCCTGAAAAAAAGGGTTTTGCCTGTAAATCAACGTTTTTCAAGGCAATTGAATTACAAGTGCAGCAACCTGAACACACTGACTGCACTTGAAGGACGACAGGAGAAGAGTAGAAGGAACAAAAGCAGGAAGAGGCAAGGCGGAAACGGAAACGCCTGCCATCGGAGAGTGCGGTGCTTCATAAATCCTGGCTGGCAACAACCGCAGCACTCCGTCCCCGGGCCCCGATCCACTGAAATATGCTTGCGTCAGTGCGATGCCAAAATCCGGCTGCAGCTGCTCCACAAAACGATACAAGCAGTAGGATTGGGACTGCACGGGAGAGAGGAAGTTATCGTTCCACAAATGATTCACTCGCCTGCGCTTAATCCGCACGGAAAATACTATATAGTCGAACAAACCCAATCGAATTTCCGTAAATCCAACTAAAAGGAGTTGAGATAATCCCCGAATTTCAATCAAGGAAAGTACCACTTCCAACTAACTATACTTAACGAACTTTTCCCATACCTTTGGTATCTCATTTATACAATTTCTTACATTTTATTTTGACTATATTTGCAAGTAGTACATATTAAGCACCATATAATACTTAAAATCTTTTCCATTTATAAAAGTTTCAGGATAAAAAAAAACATAATAATACTTCCATTCAATTAGTCGTTCCTTTACCTTTTCCCAGCTGCCATTAAAGGAAGAGAAATAATTTGCAGAAAAGATTAAATTGTCCAGCAATTAGCAATGTGCGAATATAAAAATAACAAGATAATGCCATTAATTTAAGCTTAATTCAATTACAGAGAGTTATGAATCAGGCGGAATAACGCGCGACACATTAAATGCAAATGAATCCCAATCCGTGGGGCTCCAACTGGGGATAAACTTTACCACTAATGGCGACAACTGCAGCTGCTGCACGGCGGGGTCCTCGAAAGCAATGCACTTCAACGTTCGAAATGTTTCTAATTGAATGTGCCAGGGGGTGGAAAGGTACGAATGGTAGGAGAGTGTACTATATGTGTGTGTTTGTGATTTTTGGGTGGTGGAAATTGCGCTAACATTGCAAAAAACTAATGTTTGTAAACGAAAGTCAACAGGAGGAGAGCCGTGGCTGCCACAAACAAACAGACAGATCAGCACAAAATCTGATTTCGATTCCAATTTAGAGTGAACAAAAAAAGAAATGTTACCCTTGGGACGGACCTGCAGCCCGGGGCGAAATGTCGCCCTCGATTGTGACAGAATTAGAAATGCAAAAGGATTACCGAACGGCAAGCGATTTGCCCAATAAAATGTGTCAAATAAAAATTGACAAAGGGAGCCAAATTGGGCGGCAGACTGAGGCCTCGCTCCCCCCGAAAGCGACATTATTCATTTGGTAAACGATTGCCCACTGGGGGCAGGATGGTTGATGCAGGGGTGTTTGGGGCCTTGCCATGTTCCATTTGAATGCCCCACACGGCTGGAGGCCTCAACACTTTCCAATGCTCATTGTTAAACGCCAGACTATATGCAAAATAACGGAGCTTTTAGCCCTAGATGGGCACAGAATATTTATCTTTATTAGTCTGCTCAAGACCGTCTGTAGTGTAATGAAGTTCGAATTATATAAAAAAAAAAGTCATGAACCTGTTATACAAGCAGCCAACGGAAATTGTTGAGGGTTCTAAAACAATTTAAACGGTGTTTAAAAGTATGCTACTATAGTACAGTATATACCTTTACTACTTTATTGCATACTTTTAGACACCTTTTAAATAGATTTTAAATATGATAGAAAATACCAAGGTTAACTACTTGGAACTCAGAGATTCATGAATTCAAGTAAAACCTGCATTTATTAACATTCATAAGTAAAATAAATAATAAACTAAACTGGTTTTTATCAAAAATCAAACACCTATCTTATTATATATTATATATTATATATTGGAATATACTTATGCTAGTAAAGGGTTAAATTCTTTAAGGGGGCTCAGAGTGGTCTGCGAACGCTTTAAATCGGTCATCACGTGCTCGTGAATACGCAAACACTTGAATCAACCAACAATGTGCCATTTGTTTTTCAACTGTTTTCGAACTTAACTGTTTAGCTGTTGCGGCCGTGTTTATGCCTCTATCTTTCTCGCCCAGCACGTATTCAGGACTTAAGTGGTCTTCATTCGGCACTCAAATTGCCCAACTGCATAGCGTTAAAAGTCGCGTGAGGAGAGTCGCGCGAGTCGCGTAAATTGCAGGCGATGCAGCCCGAAAAAGTAGCAGCGCTCGCTCAGCAGCCGAGAACCGTTGCAGTTGCACTAAACTTCAGCACTGTTTATGCCACGGGACTCGGATTCCCTTCAGCTTTTCATTTGGCGGCAAGCGGAGGTTCTTGCGCACTGAATGCGTTTCAAACCAACACCGTTATTTTCAGAGCGCCAAACGTAAACAAATCTGCGCTTGGTCACACTATTACAAAGAGCGCCCATCAGCACTCTGTTAAGTTTAGCAGTGCTGCAGACCAAAACAATGTAACACACACACATGCAGTTGCCGGCTTTTGTAAGCTTCCAATATAAAGTAAAAGGATAAAAGCTAAATACACTTACCTATTGGTATCATCATCAATTAGCATTCTGTGTATTAACTACCACTGAAATAATTAATTGAGGAATGCTTCCTTTTTTTGTTCCAGGAGCTCTGAAATTTACCGTATGCACTAATGGCTGTGCTGCCAGACCACACCTATTTCCTCGGTCCGATCCGATAACGCTGCACCATTTGCGAATCGGCTTTTTTTATTATTCTGAAAATTGGTAAGTAAACAAATAAAACAATCATTAGATGTTCTCTTATATATTTTATTTTTACTGTTCTTCAGCTTTAGCTGATGCTTTAAATTTTGAATTTCAATCCGATACTATCGCGATAGTACAAGAACATCGATACTGGCGATATTTTGACAGGATCTATTTGGAATTTTCGTTATTTCAGCAATGTTCTCCACCTTTTCATCAATGTTACCACCCTTTTTATATTTTTTATCCACCTATATTCATGTTTTATGAATACTTGGTCACTCTGCTCGCCATTGCCAGAGATACCAGCTCCATCTACTGTATTAATACCATTTAGCTAAGACCCAAGCCAGCGAACAGAAAAGCCTCAACAACTTGTAGCAGTAAAAATATTTATACGAATTTTCTGTGTAAAACCGATTTAACCAAACTTATAAGTTATTAATATCGAAGTGAAAATGTGAACGTGTCGTTTGCTTTTGAAATGACATCCGTTTAAAATGCATTTCAACGAACAAACTCGATGTGAAAATTTCGTACAGGCAAAAAAGAGCCGATTTTTAGTGGAGGAAGAAGCAGCAGAAGCAGCAGCAGCAGTAAAAGCAATCGTCGAATACACGGACAAAGCGCACGGCGAATGAAAGGCGTGTGAAGAGAAAACTTGCAAAAATTAAACCAGCAACAACAGCGGCTACGGCGAAAAAGTGTGTTTAGAAAAGAAATTAAAAACACACACGCACATATACATACACACATCACGAACCCACACAACCACAACTCGACGCAAGAGAATTGGTGCAAAAAGCGAAAAACGAAGTAAAATAGCGCGCGGTTTAATAATAAATAATTATATGTATGCGCGCAAAACATGTGAAGAACCGGGGAGCCGCAAATACAAATACGAATACGAAAAATCAATGAGATTGTAATAAAATTCCGTATTCTCGCTATCGCTCCTCCCTCTCTATATCTCTGTCTCTCTCGCCCCGCCGCTCTCGCACCCGCACTCGCTCTCTCTTGTCTTGTCTCGCGAGCGCAGCCATCAGCAGCGGAGCAGAGCAGCAGCAGCAGCAGCAGCAGCCTCTCGCCTTGTGTCTGTTTGTGTTTCTTGTTGATTTTGTGATAAAATTGCAATCGGCAATCAGCAGCACGACACTCGGCACGGCCAAATAATAATAGTATTCAAAGTATTAGGGCGACAAACAGTAAAAGGTGCGTATGCAACAGCAACATCAGCAATAACAACAAACAGCCATCTGTGTGCGCGCGAGTGTGTGTGGCAAAAAGTAGAACGTGCGAGAGAAAACCCGCGTACCGAATTTGATGACGTCTTCAGCTAGACAACAACAATGGAGAAATATCGGCAGTAATGTAGATTTTTCTCTTTCTTTTTCCCCATTACCGTTTGGGGGGTAGAGAGAGCGATGGAGCGACACCGACCGGTATTTGGTAGTCGGTGCCAGAACCCTTGGCCCTGGGTGCCAGAACTGGCAACTGGGCTCGGGTTTTGATGATCGCCAACTAGGAATCCCAATGAGACAGTTCTCCATCGCTCGTTTCATAATAGGCTCCCGATAACACCCTCTGCTCGCTTCTTTCTGGCTAAAATGATAACAGCTGACACCGTCTAAAGCTTCGCTCTCTGTGTACATTTTTGAGACTCCCCAGAGAGACGACGGGGACCGCCGTATTCAAATCGGCCGAGTTTTGTACAGTTTTCCGTACCATTAGATATTCGATAGTGCCTAGTAACGGATGCACCTGTCCGCCGAGCCAATTGGCCTTATCGCCACGCGCCCTGTCTCTCCGAGTGACAGCTCACTCCCGCGCCAACTCGCTGTCAATCCCCCAATCCCAATCCCACACAGTGCCGCCAGTATCCGAGCTTCGCCGTGAATTCTGGAGACGAATTTCGTTTCGGCCAGCCAACGATTTGGCAGTGGTGGACGCATAGGCTGCCCTGCCCGTTGGCCTTTTGCTACCTACCAAGCGACCAGGCCGAGAGGCCAAGAGCATCACTCACTCACCTGGCGGAACGAGCGACGCACCAAAGTCGAGCAAATAAGTTTGCGATCAGGTTAAACTAGTGGTCGGCGTAGGGTATTTCTCAGTCGGCGTCGCTGCCGCTCACGCACAGTATGCACAAAAGAGAACAGAAGAATCAGTGCAGACAAATTGAAATTGTGTGGCTAGATTTAGCCTTTTTTAGCGTTAAATAGCTAGTTTTTAGGTTATAGCTAACTTTGTTGCCATATTACAAAATTGTTAAGCTTTGTTTTTGTCATATCTAGCCAAGTTTCACTAATACAAATGCAATGTTGGCATTTGACTGTAGTGGTGCGGACCACTGGGTTAAACAGTCCATATTAGTCCATTAAAATAAGAGCAGGCATCTTGAAATCCTAAAACGTGGGGAAGCAGTTCGAAATCACTAGAATAGACCACCCTGAAGGCACAACCTAACGCGTAATACAGGGGTGCCATAGGATTAACTATGAATTGGAAGTGGTCTCTATAACTATCTGACGAAATTGTTTGCTAACCACAATCAATTTTCTAATAAATTTAGGACCTATTACTTAACATATTTAGACTTGGTTTCGAACTAATTACAATTTTTTGGCACACCCTGTATGGGGAGACCGTTACATGAACTATAGCAATTTGAAACTATTTATAATCAGAAACCTATTGGATTTTTTTAATTGTATTATATTTGTTAATAAAAGGTAATAAAATCAGGCCAATAAATTGTATTCAAAATTGTATTCAAATTAAAATGTCTAATATATATTTAGTTATTAATAAAATAATTTAATCTAGTTTTTTTCAACCCGGTTACTCAACCTTATTGGACCTTAACTAAAATCAAACAAATTAATTTATGGAAAAGATCAGAAAACTGTTTTTTTTTTCTGTAGTAATTACAGAGACGATTTTAAGGTTTGGGGCCAAAACTTTTGACGGTTAGTGTGGCACTTGTGCCGTTTTGTCGACAATGCGCGCGCTCCCTCTCTCGCACTCACGCAAGTACACTCGCACACTCGCACACACACACAGACCAACACTCCCGTACGCAACACAGGCACACGAAAATTTGCAACACACATACATACACATAAAGTCGCTCACTTTGCCCTCTCTCACTCATGCTCTCTTTCTCTCCCTCTGCTTTTTTCTGTTTTTAGTGGTTGTGCAAGAAGAAGCAGCAACAATCAGGCAGAAAAAATACCTGAAAAAAAAATAAACGGTAAAACGAAGAAGTAGCGACACACCGCACAGAGAGCGCGCTAAAAGTTTATATTGTAAAAATCCAAAAAGTAAAAGCACAGAGTGTGTGTTTAATCTCCAGTCGCTCCACGGTAAAAACAATTTTATTAAAATGGTGGAAGTAATAGAGCGGCGGAAAACGGCTGCGTGAGCCTAAAGCGCGGCCAATTAAAAAACAACAACATCGGCAGCAGCAGTAGCAGCAGCAGCAGCCGCTGAAGAAGAGGAGGAAGAAGAAGAAGAAGCAAAAGAAGCAGTAGAAGCAGCCGAAGAGGAAACACAGCAAGAGCCTCGAAAAGTACATAAAAGTATAAATTTAAATAAGGTGGAAGTTGGTAGACGAAAAGCGAACTACAAGCGCAAAGAGGAGAGCAAAACCGAGCCGAACCGAGACCACCTTGCCCCAGCAATAACAATACCAGTAGCTCCAGCTTCAGCTCCAGCTCCAGCTCAGCTCCAGATCCAGCTCCAATAAGAACAACAACAACAACATCACAAGCCACAACAAAATGTACGGCAAGTCCAAGACATCGGCGGTGCCATCGGATGCCCAGGCCCGCGAGAAGCTGGCGCTGTACGTGTACGAGTATCTGCTCCATGTCGGCGCCCAGAAGGCGGCACAGACATTCCTCTCGGAGATCCGGTGGGAGAAGAACATAACGCTTGGCGAGCCACCGGGATTCCTGCACACCTGGTGGTGTGTCTTCTGGGACCTGTACTGTGCGGCGCCCGAGCGCCGTGACCAGTGCGACCACAGCTCGGAGGCCAAGGCCTTCCACGACTACGGATTCGTTAGCTCCGGCTACGGTGTGAATGGCATCGGACCCGGCGGCCCCCACAATGCCGGTGGACCGGCGCCCAGTCCACTGGGCCAGATGCCGCCCGGCGGTGATGGCGGTCCAATGGGTCCCGGCGGACCGATGGGTCCCAACTTCTTCCCCAATTCGACCATGCGGCCATCGCCGCCGACGCACGCCTCCAGCCCACAGCCGCCGCCATCGCAGATGATGCCCGGCCAGCCGCCGTTCATGGGCGGTCCCCGCTATCCGGGTGGACCGCGTCCCGGCGTGCGCATGCAGGGCATGGGTAACGAGTTCAACGGCCCGCCCGGTCAGCCGATGATGCCCAACAGCATGGACCCGACTCGACCCGGCGGCGGGATGGGTCCGATGAATCCGCGCATGAATCCGCCCCGCGGTCCCGGCGGCATGGGACCCATGGGGTACGGTGGACCAGGCGGGATGCGGGGCCCAGCACCCGGCCCTGGTGGAATGCCGCCCATGGGCATGGGCGGAGCGGGCGGTCGACCACCACAATGGCAGCCGAACGCTTCGGCGCCATTGAATGCTTACTCATCGTCGTCGCCAGGCAACTATGGACCGGGTCCCGGCTCGAATGGACCGCCCGGCCCTGGAACGCCCATCATGCCGTCGCCGCAGGATAACACGCAAGGCGGTCCTGTGGGCGGACCCGGCGACAGTATGTACGCCCTGATGAAGCCCGAATTCCCGATGGGTGGCGGACCGGATGGCGGCGGTGGTGGCGGCGGACCCGGTGGCATGGGACCGATGGGCGGCGGTCCCAACTCGATGGGCCCCGTACTTAATGGCGGCGGTGGACCGGACGGCACTGGCCTGGACGGCATGAAGAATTCACCGGCCAACGGCGGCCCAGGGACGCCGCGCGAAGACTCTGGCAGCGGCATGGGTGACTATAATCTGGGCGGATTCGGTGGCCCGGGCGAGAACGATCAGACCGAATCGGCGGCCATTCTGAAGATCAAGGAGAGTATGCACGAGGAGGCCAAGCGGTTCGAGAAAGACACAGATCATCCGGACTACTTTATGCCATAACAACATCATCAGCAACAGCAGCAGCAGCATCTCAACACAGTGGCCGCCGCTGTGGCGGCTGTGGTGGCAGCTGCAGCGTCCAATGGATCGGCTGGGAGCTCCTCGGCCGCCGCCTCCATAGCGGCTGCTGCATTGGGGGCCGCCGCCTCCAACCTGCTCAGCAATGGCGGCAACAATTTCTGAGGGCGACACGCAGCAACACAGCAACGCAGCAACACAGCAAATAAGAAGAACGCGGTAGTAGAAATCCTTGATACATAAGCATAAAGTAATTAACATTTAACGCATCGCATGTATGAGAAATAGAGAAAAGCGAAACAAAAACAAAAACAAAAACGAAAGCATAACAAAAAGCCCTTAAATATAATAGAGCAAGCAACAATTTGTAAAATGTAAAATTGTGAAAGGCAAGGATCTGCCACTGCCACTGCGGCTTTAGATAAGTTCGTTTTGTTTGTTGTATTCTATGCTTAACCTTAGTTTTCGATCGAAAAATCAACTAACAAGGGGGGAGAAACCGATCTGGACGAGGATTAAGGGCAGTGGCAAATCGGAAAATGATTAAAGAGCAGAAGCAGCAACAGCAGCAGCAGCAGTAATCTTAATGAGCAAGCAAATATATACTTAAAGTAATGTTAAACATGTACGCAACTAGTTAAGTGAGAGTCCTCTGTTTAGTTTAGTTGTTGCAACCAATCACTCTCCCAAATCAATCCTATCCAGTCATCTCTATATATCTGGCTTATATCGAGTAGGGAAATCATAATGGCAAATCACCTTTTTTTTTATGTTGAGCCAGGCGCAACAGAAAAGAGAAGACAGGCGGCATATTATGATGGACATATTTATAATGATAATACCTAGTTGAGTATATAGTTAGCATTATATGGGACATGTACTATATGGTATCGTACTACACACATGCACTCTAGATCGTTTCCTTGGTATTCCTCTTCATTTTCATTGTACAAATTGTAAACTTGGAGCCTCTTTGGAGCCTCTATTCTCTGTCTGCTGCCCGTCTATGTGTTTGTGTTTGTTTTGTATTTGTTGTATTGTTCTCTCTGTGTCTTGATTGTTTCTCTCGTGTATTTATATTTTAACCAAACGAACTAAAATGAAAACAAAAAACAAAAACCTTATTTAAGTTCCTTCCAACGGCGAGCAATACCATTTTGTATGAAATATGGAGATACGAACGATCTGTACGTTAATTTCTGATTCCCGCAGCTTGCACTCGTTTCGATTTGTGCATTAGGGACAGCAGCAGCGAAAGCAAATTATATAGAACGCTACATTATATATAGACAGAAACCGAAGCAGAAGCAGTTGCAGATTGCACTAATTTATTGCAAGTTAGCTACGCGCATAACTATAAGATTTAGCTGTTTAATACATGCATATATAAAGTATATATATTATATATATTTCGTAAAATAACGGCAGCAAACAGAAAATTGTAGAAACCTAATCTAAACGCGAGAAAGAGAAAACGTTTACTTCAAAATATCACACTTAAACCCCAACAAAATGAAGAATGCTGTACAAACAAAAGTCTATAAAGTACATACAAAATATAATATTAACTTGTACATGTCTGTGCATGCATTCGTGGACGAACGAGCCCTTAGTAGCCCGAGTAGCGTTAGATTCGAAGCTAATTTGTAAGCCCAGCAACATAAACAAATCAAAACGGAGAAAGAATATATATACCTAACAAGAAACAAGAAGGAAATTTCTTTATAACACACCCACACATTAATACACACTCACACACACACAACCACACACAAATCAATTGATAAAGTAATCGTAACAAAATATCTATTTTAAATATTGTATATGTTTAATGTGTCGGAATTTAAAATATGTACGAGAGCAAGGTGGAGAAATTTATAGTATGTGCGTGCTGCATGAATTAAATCTAAATCTAAATCTAAATCTAAATTATAGTATGAAAAGGGGCCGCATCGGCGTTGATGCTGCGACAAGCGAAAAACTTAAGTAGTGACTAAGTTAAATTTATTTACTAACGCTTAAGGTTGGAGCGTTTCAATTGCTGGATCTAAATACATATATATATATATATATATAAACCCCCAACAGCGGAATTAAGTAAACAAAAAAGTATATGTAAATCGCCCAAAACAACAACAAATAACAAAAACAAAAAAATTGCAAAAGTAAAATAGAGAAAAATCGAAAAAAACAAAAAAAAACAAAAAATAAGAATGGAATACAAGAGAAAAATAAAAACCGATTGAATATGAAAATAATGTTTAAATAAGTATTTTAGAGTTAATTATACAATTTACAAGTACACAACACAAACAAAAACCACAACAATATAAATATAATATAAAATGAAATAAAGTTTTAAAACAATATTTGTAAAAAGTAAATATAATTATCTTTATTACTGTGGCTTTTCTGGGACTTTCAGCTTCCAGAGCCTGGCGGCGACACCTAGAGTGAGTTCAGAAGTACAAGAACAAAATCTACAAAAAACGAGAAAGAAAGCTAACTTCGGTAAACCGAAGTTGGTATACCCTTGCAGTCTGCAATTGGATCATTGAAAATCAAACCATTTTAGTAATGTTGAAAAAATATCGAATTTTGTACATTTTACATTTTACATGTTGAATTTTACATTTTCATATAAATCGACCGATCGCTTCTATGGCAGCTATATGATATAGTTGTCCGATCTTAAAAAAATGTAAACCGTAATTCTAGAACCATAAAAAACTGCTATATCTCAAGATTTATAGAAATACGTTTAAAAACAGAGAAGTTAATTTTTTTTACATTAATTTCCCCATCGTTCCTATGGCAGCTATAGGATATAGTAGTCCGATCTCGGCAGTTCCGACATATACGTGCTAAAGAAATAAGACTATGCTGAAAATTTCAGCTCGATAGCTCAAAAACTGAGAGACTAGTTCGCGTAGAAACCGACAGAAGGACAGACAGACAGACGGACATGGCTAGATCGACTCGGCTGGTGATGCTGATCAAGAATATATATACTTTATGGGGTCGGAGATAATAGCCTCTGCAAGGCTATAACAAAAGTCACCGATGGAAACGGCTTTTATAGTCTGGCTCCGATCTTGTCATTCTGTGGGCGACCCTGCCTTAGAAGCTTGCAGGGATTTAAAAAATGTTTACTTTAGATTTACATTTATTTTAGTATGGTGTACTTGCACCTGTACTGTACCTGTACTTTAAACAAATCTTTTCTGATCCGATCTTATATGGGCATTTCCAGCAAAAGGTCAACCAGACCCAAAAACTAAAATGTTAATTAAATCCAAATCAAAAATTGTATAATAAAATGGTTACATAGCATGTCTTAGTGTTTTCATGTGAATTAGTCAGACTGAAAACTGAAAGAACTAAAATTCGGTCACTTTTAGCTGCTTTTAAAGGCATTTTAAAATTTAATTATTTCGCATGCAAAACATGCACTTTTTCTACAAATCTTCTCATTGAAATCTATTAAGAACCGAATAAGTTGGTTTTTTAAGAAAATATGAAGTTATTCATAGGAAAACGTGAGTTTAAAAACATATGAACAGCTTGTACCGTTCGCGAAGAACCGTTACAAATCCGAAATAAACTTTTAAAATAAATTAAATAACCTATATAATTGGAAAGTTTCATTGATTTATTGTTGTTTAAAACAAATTTTCTTTTAAATTACTCGCCTCATTTTACAGACTTTCGAAATTTTCAAGCTAAAGTCAAACAAGACTTCTTAATTTTGTACCGTTCGCGATTCATGGTTTTCTGCAAATAATTTCAAAACGACAAGTCCCCAAAGTTTGAATTTTAGAATACAAATAGTACTGGTAATATGCATTTCAGAAAATGTTAATTTTTGTCATATTTTGTTCCCCTTTTTATGCCATTTGAGTCCTGGAAACGCACGTATGTAGCTTTGTCGTCCTCTTACTGCTTTCTTTACAATCCTACGTCCACACATACATAGGTGCATTGTTCTTAAAGCCAGCAACTTGATTGTTTTCAAGCCAACTTATTTCTGGTGGATAATAGTTTTGTTCTCAGCAATCGCTGCACCATCTGATACTAATACTGATGGCATGCAATGCATAGAAAAGAGGTATGTTCCCGTTGGCATTAATTGAACAATTTGGTGGCCGGCCGGCTATCTGGCTTCGCCCGACACAATTGGCCCAGCACACGCACATGGCCAGTGGTGTGCGTTGGGACAGGGATTGGGGATTGGGGATTGGTTGTGTTGTTGTGGCAACCGGTCGCCCGACTTGTGGCCCATACAAATTGGGGAACTAATTACACACCTGCTGGACAGGACACACTCGGACCCTGTTGACGTTGCGTTCGGGGCGCTGCACAAAATCGATAGATGAAATACATAGGAATAGGAAAAATGCATGACCAACGACGAGGTTCGTACGTGGTCCGCTGGAGAGATCAGGATATCGAGTAGGAGGACAATTCTCGTAAATGCGGCAAGGTGGCGTCCTGTTTTCACACTTGCATGGGCCTGATGCGGACCGTGGGTGGTGGTGCCTCAGGCGGCGATGGACAGGGCCCGGAGGAGGCGGCAATTTCAACGCAGAACCACTGCCCGACCTACAGACAGATACCCGGTGCCGGAACGGGTGCCGGCTCGGCGCCAGCCAAGCGAGTGCCCGTCTTGTTCTCCACCAATCGAGGGCTCTATCTACGCCTGGCCCCCGGTCAGCCCGGGGATCAGATGGAAATTCGGACTCTTCAGCCGCGTGGACAGAACTACAACATCAGTTTTTGTGACCTGGAACGCTGGGTAAGTCGAGAAATATATAAGCTCTGACTCTGGCTTGAATTGGTCTTTGCAGAGCACCAATCGGGCCAATGTGGTGAGCCTTGAGGACACCTTCACCATCATGCAGCAGCGGAACATGTCCCCCGAGTCGCACAACTATCAGCCACGCCTTTGGAAGAACAATGTCAGCTACAGCCTGATGCACTAAGCCCCCACAGAATTCTCTGAATTAAATAACCAAATCTTTTTACTTTAAATAATTCTTAGCCAACGATTTATTTATAATCTAGTGGATGTGGGAAGGTGCCCAGCTCAGGCTGAGTTACTCGTCAGCGAGGCCATCAGAAATTCCATTTTGTTGAGAAAGCTCTTGCCCTCGATTTTGTCGAATCTCACCTGGAAAACCAAAAAACAAAAGCAGGTGAGATTATCACTAACTCTTTGGTTTGCCGAAATACGCTAGAGGTGGAGAAACATCGATGTTTGCAGACATCGATGTTTTTCGATGTTTAAATAAAAAACATCGATGGAAAAAAACATCGAAGTCGATGTTTTCATAAAAACATCGATAAAACATCGATGTTTTCAAGAAAACAGAAAAAAAGAAGTGCTTTAAAATAAATTAAAAATTTTTTCCCTTACTCATGATGAAATAACATAAGGTGGTCTCGTCGGCAACTGACATCCACTTATTGTATGCTTGCAATAAGTGCGAGTGAAAGGAACATAGTAAGCTGTGTCGTATTGAGTGTGAGTGAGGCGGCAATATGATAGTTGATTAACGTGCACTGAAATAAGTGGATACTTCGTAAAACTTCGGCTCACGACGAGACCACCTTATGTTATTTCATCATGCCCTTACTTTAGTGATGTGACAAAAACATCGATGTTTCCCCACAAATCATCGATGTTCCTAAACATTTCAAAAACATCGATGCATCGATGTTCTCATCGATGTTTCTCCACCTCTAAAATACGCACCTCTTTGAAATTCCCGCCCAGATTCTCCCAGAGCTTCTCCGGCACCAGGGGACTGGGGAAAAAGTCCTGGCGCGGACTCCGCGCTATATAGACCTTGACATCGATCTGCGGGTCGCAGCGTATTTGCACGGCAATCATGCGATCGCTATTGGGCGAGGCCAGCAGACAGGAACTGGCATTGCCCAGCGGCTCCACCTTCCCAATGCCCAAGTGGTTGCTATTCGAGAGCACCGTCCAGGCCATGCAGCGGGCCAAGCTGATCAAGCATGAGATCTGATGCGAGTTGATCTGGCAGAGTATCAGGTCGCGCAGTTCCTGTGGCTCGTACGACAGCCGCATGACGCGACCGTCGCGGCAGATGCACTTTAGGGAGCGCTCCTTGACGTGAATCACCAGCGAGGTGCGTCCAATGGCATCGTAGCCGTGCGTCACAATGTTAATCTTCACGCACGACATGGTGGGGCTGTTCATGGCGTTCCAATGCGACACTATCTGCGGATCCTTGACATCCCGGGCCAGCGTATCCAGCACATACTGCGTTCGCTTGCGCATAAAGATGTGCTGCGCCTGGGCAATGATCTGCTCGAGTATGGTCTGCGTCTTGGTCATGTCCAGGAGCGTCTCTCGATCCGCAGCCATGGGACCGGCCAGCATGCGCTTCTTCGTCGGGCCCAACGGGGCGCTAGCCGGGTGGGGGAACGGATGATGCGAGTTCTTGTAGTGCACCTCGCGCAGCAGCTGGTGCAGCGAGTGCTCCAGCACATGGTCATGGTCGTTGATCGGCGCCGGCAGGCTGGAATCGAAGGTGGTCGAGTGGCACAGCGAGATGATCAGCTGGATATTGGGCAGCAGAGTGGCTCGAATCTGGCTGCCAATGACCACGTGGGGAATGGGGGCCTGCAGCTGGATGGCTTCGCGGGCCAACTGGGCGAATAGCTCCTTGCAGAAGAGCACGTTCTGGGCAAACTCCAGCGTCTTCTGCCACACACCCACCTGGGCCGTGATATTCGGTCCGTGGCCCATCAGGTTCACCTGGGCTGTGCATAGGTCCTCCTGGTCCTTTTGCGTGATCACCTTAATGTACGCCACGCCCTGCAGCTCGGCCGGGACAATCACCCGCAGCGCAGAGCTGGCCTTGAGCTGCATTCCATTGTTGCTTGTGGTGGTGCTGCTGCTGTTGCCGCCGCTGTTGTTGGAAGTGCCGGCGGCAGTGTCGTCGTCTGAGGCCTCCTCCGCCTTGGTTACCTCGAAAGTGCCGCTCATCCCGAACTTGGAGCCTGCGGTGCGGTAGCTCAGGTCTCCGATAATCGCATTGGACACCTTCTTCAGGCGCCAGTTCTGACGCAGGCGCAACAGTTCGATGTGGAAGTCGGAGACGTTGCGGCTACGCTGCTCGCTGTGGGCATTCCGCAGACGCTCGGCCCCTCCAAGCAGCACCTGTGCCGCCTGCGAGATGGCCTTCTTGCGGCTGTAAACCTGGACAATCGGCTTGGTATCGTCTCCCTCCTCCAGCAGAGGATCGAGCACCAGGTAGCGCTTGTCCTTGGCTATGGAGATCACGTCGGACAGCACACAGATCTCGGTAAGGGCGTCCTTTAGCTTGTTGCGCACGGCGTCCCATGGCCAGAGGCTCTCCTGGAACTGGGTGGCGTCCTTATTGTCTTCATCGGCGGCCGCTGCTGCAGCCGTCTTCTCCTCCTTCTTCAGGTCGTCCAGCGACGTCTTGCTGAAGTCGATACGCGCCGCACACTTCGCCAGACTCTCGGACAATGTCGGCGGCCTGAAACACCAACAACTTGTTGAGTATGATGCCTAGGACTCCACTGGAGGCACTTACGGTTGGTACAGCTCCGTGCCATCGTAGCCAATCTCACGAATTTGGTTTTCGCAGGTCGTTTCCACCGATATATTCACCGAGTTTGACATTTTTCGTGGAGCATTTGCCGGAAAACATTTGCAAAAAACACAAAATAGGGATGCAAGAACTTTGATGTCACTATCGATACCATCGATAGGCTATACATCGATGTTTTCACTTCATGTGAACCGGAACCGGAACCTGATTGCCGCCTTTCTATCGACCACCTCTAGCTTTGCCTGCCTATCGAATCAAATTGCGGCGCTCTTAAACCTAAAATTGAGAAAACCAATAAAAATCCTTGTTAATTTCGTTTAAAAATGGACTTTAACAGTCATGTAGACTCCGCTCTCACCACATTAGTGGAAAACTCAAAGTTTCTGCAGGAAATGGCGGCAGGTGAGCACATTTCTCGAATCCAATAAGCCAAACCACTTTTAACCAGGAACTTTTCCATCCGACAGCCGTATCTGGGCTTGATGTGGATGGCGAATTCGCCAAAATGATGGAGGAGAGGGTACAGAGGCGCGTGGAGGACGCCGCAAACCTGCTCGCGCTAAAAAGCAAGGACAAGGCCCTGGACCAGGAACTGCGGAAGTGCGCCAATGAGAGCACCACCCTCGAGGAGCTCGACCGGAACTGGCCCCAGCGTCGAGCGGCCATCGAGAAAAAGACCCAGAACGTCAAAAACACAATCGAGTTTAAAAACTTTAAGAAGACCATGGAAGGCACTCTGGCAACTGGCGATGATCATGCCGATGAAGGAGCAAGTGCCGCCGCCGACGATGACGGCGACATCGACATCATCTTGGAGGACGACATGGAAGCCGGCGGCGGCGAGATCTTCTCGATGTACGATCCATGGTCCAAGGCCCTGATGCGCAACCCCGTGCGCAACACTCATTGCCGTCATCTGTACGATCGCGATTCGGTGTACGCCATGATCAAGGATAACATCGGCATTCGCTGTCCGGTCCTAGGATGTGCCAACAAGACCTACATCCAGCCAGGTCACCTCGTCCAGGACCTGAAAGTCCAGCAAATAGTGCGAGCTCGGATCGCGGAAGAGGAGGCGCAGCAGCAGGAAGCCACCTCATCGGAAGACGAGGACGACGAGAACTGAGCAGATTTCTGGGATGAGAAGTTTTGTTAAGTTTGGGTTGTATCAACCCTTTGTCAATCTCAGCGAAGAACGCTTGCTATTTATGTATAACTTCGAATATGTACACAATGTTTTGTTTTCAAAGTGGAAAGTTACCACAATAATATATGTATACAAGTAAGAAAGCTACAGTCGAGTGTGACCAAAGCATTGTAAGTGAAATATATCACATGAACATGGTAAAAAGAAAATTTTAACAAATGAAGACAAATGTTGCTAGGAACATGTTGAGCAACAACCAAAAAAGAAAAATGTTGCTAGGGACATGGTGAGCAACACGCATTGGTGCTGATAACACAGAAGAAGAGGCAGACAGAAATTGTATTGATTAATAAATTCCATGTTTATCATCAAATTGTAATCACAGGATGTATTGAATTGATATCTATGACATGTTCCTTTGAGTGAGTTGGTGGCGGAAGTCGATTTAAGGGGTTATATACAGTTGCACCGCGCAAAAAATGAAATTTTATAGATTTTTTTTGACACCATAAAAAATATTTATTAAAAATGTTTTGCCGACGTTGTTTAGTACATGTTTCTGGGTACTTATTAAAATTTGTTCATAAAAAAATATTAAATAATAAAAATGTTATGGCCGAATTCCAAGATCGTCTTTTTTCGATGGTGACTTGCGGTGGCCATCATATCCCGAGAACGGTTCATCGGAAATCAAAAATTAAAAAAAAAAATCGTTAGTATATTGTATTGCCTAGTCCCTGGACGATGGATTTGTAAAAATTTTGATTTAAAAAAAATGGCGATGGTTTTAACAAAAAATGTACTTTTACAAGGTATAAGATTTTCGATTTTTATGCTCTAAAAAAGGAAGTTTTAAAAAAAAAATTGAAAATCCTTCTTCCAAGGACTAGCTATTATTATAATAAATAAGTGGTCAAAATTTGGTGTTGATCGGATTAATAGTTTTTTAGTAATCGTGGCCACCGCAAAGGTAATTTCGAAAAAAAAAGATTCTGAGATAATCGCGTTTAAAGTTAAACGCTTCTCCCGAGCCGATGTGCAGGCAGTGTGCTATAAATAGCTACAACTTCGGTTCTAATGCTCCGATCGTTATGAATTTTTGTGAGAGTATTCTCAACAGTATATACATAATGTGTTCCCTATTTGTTTGTTTGTTTGTTTGTTTTAGTTTGTTGTTAGTTTTTATGTGACTTGTGGGGTTCGTTCCACAAAGGGAACATATGGTTTGATAAGAGGATACGAAATAGGAAGACCCTGTAAGCTTAAAGTTCGGGGTTAAAGATTGATTGACGGCCAGGTTTCGTACTGCTTCTTAAGCTTAACACTCAAATTGAACGGAACCCGCGCGCAGTGTGATCGTAAGGTTTTAAGTTCAAAAAGCTAAATGTCGTCAGAAAAATAGCGGATTTGGCCCTTCACGACAACTGGTATCACTTGGCATTACTGTCATATTTTTGACTATTCATTCAAAAAAATTTCTCACAACTATGCTGTTTCTCAAGGAAAAGCGCGCCCTGGACCTGGCGGAGCACACCGTGATCCTGCCGAGCATCTGCGTGGGCAACGCGGCGCAGCTGGCCTGCGACCTGTTGATCGCCTCCAAGAAACTGCGGCGCATCGGATCTCTGACCCACCCGGCCTTGATTCCGGTCTACGGTCCATCCGCCTACCAGCACGAGCCCAGCGAGAAGGTGTCCTCATGCGAGCTGTACGAGGGCGCCGAGGAGAGGCTGCTGGTGGTGCAGTTCCGGGCGCCGTGGATAGCCCGCCACACCGGCAGCTTTCAACGGGAGCTGGTTGAGCTGCTAAAGGGCGCCCGCCGGGTTGTCATCCTCAGCGGCAGCTTTGGCTTCGAGCGACGCGTGATTGAGGAGTCGCCGTGGGCGTACCGCGCCAGCGACACCTTCAAGGAGACCCATGCTGCCCAGCTGGGCAACGCGGAGCTGGTCAAGTGGAAGGAGCACACTGGTGAGGCCATCTACGGCGGTGGCAATGCTCTGCAGCTGTTCAAGGCCTTCGAGGAGAAACAGGTGGCCGTGATGCTGCTCTTCCGCTATCTGCTGGAGGGCGACAACTCGACGGATGCCTCCCTGATAGTCCGAGAGCTTAACGAACTCTGCGAGGACTTCCTGCAGCTGCGCAGCGGCAGTGGCGGCGACGGCAGCTTCAAGCTCACTGTGCCCAAGTCCTGGAACCTGCTCTTCGGCAACGACATCACGGAACTTTTATTCTAAGCTTTAGCTCAAGTCTGGCTTTATTTTGGTGACTTCGGTGACTTCGAAAAACAAATACAAATACTTTAATCTTTTGGTGTAGGATAAAAGAGATTGCTGCATTTGTGCTCGCGGAAGAACTCGCTACCCTTCTCCTGGTAATCCTGGCGCGTGTTGAGCGTCTGGGCAAAGTTGGGGCCCTCGGCCTGGACACAGGCTCCTAGCCAGGCGCTCAAGGTGTGCTCGTCCGACTCGTAGATGGCGAACTGCGATTGAAACGGTCGCATCTCCAGGAGCTCCTTGGCCAGTCGCTCCTTCAGACCCCGGAACTGAGCACAGCCACCGGTCAGGTAGACGTGGCCCACCATGCGCTGCTGGTCCGCGGCGGGAAAGAGTTTCAGGACGAAGGCTATGAGTTCGGCGAGACCCGCCTCCGAGCACCCAATCATGCTGGGCTGGAACAATATCTCCGGGACACGGATGTCCTCCACCCCAAAGTGCAGCTGGTAGTTCTCCGCGGCGCTCTGGGCCTGGGCCTGGACATTGGCGCTGCTGCCATCGTCGAAGTTGGCATCGTAGTGATTGAGGATCTTCTCGAACTCCAGCAACTGATCGTTGTCCGCATCCGAGTCGCTGTCGTCGTTGTAGCGATTGATCCGCTTGTACACGTCCCAGTCGTTGTCGTTCATCCCAAAGCCATCGTCCTCCTCCTCGCCATTATTGCCCTTGCGCCGCTTGTCGCTCTTTGCCAGCGACGAGATGATCCGCATCCGCTCCTGGGCGGCGTGCGTATGCCTCTTGGCCTGCTCCGAGCGCTGCTGCTGGCGGGCCTGCTTACGCCGCAGCAGCTCCTCTCGCTTGCCATGGAGATCGGCCAGCCAGTCGGCCTGCGACACTCCCTCGGGGGGCTTGGGCATTTTGTCCAGCTTATCCTGCTGCTTGCTGGGACGCGGAGCACTCTGAGCCCGCTCCTGGGCTCGCTTAATGCGAGAGTTAATGGTGGCTATTAGGGAATCCAGTTCCTCCAATGTACCGATCTGCTGCTGCTCCAGGGCCAGCTCAAACTTCTGCATCTTCTGCTGCTCGTACAGTTGCCTCAGCTTATTGTACACGAACAACTGCTGCTCATCCTCCCGCAGCTTTTCCCGCTCCCGACGATTCTTGATCTCCAGGAGACGGAGCGCGAGCTCACGGCGCTTCTCCTGCTTCTGTTCGGCGGTGAGCAGGGCATTTGTGGCGGTCACCGCATTATAGGGCAGTTGAATCTTCATGATGTGCTCCTCGTAATAGTCCAAGTGGGCCCACTTCACCAGCTCCTCTCTGTAATCCACGGCTATGTGGCAATGCTCGTGCACCAGCTTCTCCATCCTGCTGATGGTGATGGCGGTCAAGTGTACGGGGTACTTCATTTGCATGAGCCGAAACAGATAGGTGATGATGTGGTAGCCCCCCACATTCAGGCGACGCACATGTTCCATCTGGATCTTGCCTTCCAGCACGGGAATCACATGAGTGGTGCTGTAGCCGAAGGAAATGATCAGGGCATCTGAGACCTTCGCGTGGTTCCGCTGATAGTGGTCCCAGCTATACAGAGCATCGATGCCGTAGGACACTGCAGGAATGCCGTAGCACTCGAAGAGCAGCTCGCTCATCTGCTGGCGGCAAAAGTTTGGATTGGCCAAAGCCTCGGTCAGCACAATCGGATGACCGATCTTCTCCTGTCCCTCGAAGCCCATTTTGGTGAATATATAGTCGAATATCTGCTCCTGGTGGTTCCAGTTGGTTATCACGTTCCGCTCAAAAGGCGACTTCAGGTGGGCGCGCACTGCCTCGATGTTGGTAATGTCGTTGCCCACCTGGATTTCGGCGGGCGCCTCAATAGCTGCCGACGTGGGGCCTGAACCCTCGGTGGAGCCCTGTTGGGCGGCGGCGGCGGTGGCTTCCTTTTTACGATCCTTGCGCGGCTTGGTCAACACGTTGCGGAATCGCAGCTCCGGCTCCTTGCAGTCGCTCCAGCCCACGCGGCATTCGTAGGACCCATTATCGATGACCAGGACACGTTGATTGGCCATATTCAAGTATTATGTGCCCAGAAAAATCGCAGTTTCTAAGAATCTGATTTTCAAAACAACACCATACCGAAATTCTTTAAAATGCGTGCAGGAAATCCCTAAAAATGCCAATATTAGTCAACACCGCCATATTTAAATAAAAAGTGAGTCTGGGCATACAGAAACAGCTGCTTCTTGCCAGTGTTGCCAATTTAGCTATTTTTTCCCGTTTGACAAGTGCGGGAAAAATTGGAAAATAGCGGCTGGCGGGAATTTCAACTATTATACCCAGTACCAGTAATGCAAAAATTGATAACTTGCTCAACATGAAACTTTACCAATTTAATATTGTAGTTATAGAAAGTTACAGACTGAAAATTATCCGGATCAGGCAACTATATCCTATGGCTGCCATAGAACCAATGCATACCACTTTGGGGACTTTATATTTATGTCGTTTTAAGTAAAGTTAAAAATTTTGACAAAATTAAACTATCGGAAAAAAATGTTTATTTTTATAAGTGCTTAAAAGTTTGATTGTTGCAACTTTCTATGGTTTTAAAGAGTTTTTTGATATCACTGTGGACGGCAGTCCACGTAGTGACGATGAGCACCGAGACTGTAGTGCGCAAGGAGACTACTATATACAGCCGTAGAATTGAAAATCTGCTACGATAGTCCACGGTTCTGAGCAGGATTGCATCGCTTAAGGGGTCTGTCCACAATGTACGTTTTTAAAATTCGAAATTATTTTTTTATCTTTTACAATTTGTATCATAGAATGGTTTAAGAATAGTTTAAGATCTTTGCCACATCCCAAATCAATTTAGTTCAGAAGTTATAGCGATTTAAAGGGAGCGCTTTTGCAGTAGCATACTCCTGCCTTCATTTGCGTTTATCTCGAAACTTCATTTTTAGAACTGGTGTCATCAAAATCTAGTAAACTATCAGCCCGATTTCTCTGAAATTTTAACTAAATACTCTTAGATGCAAAATGTAGCGTTCGGGTTTTGCGATTCATTTTTAATTTTTTGACTTTTTTGCTGTAAAATTTCGATAAAAAATTAAGAGTTCATGTTTTCACAACAAAAAAAGTCAATAAATAAAACACTATTTAAGTCAAATGAAGTCTGATCTCACACAAAGACTCTTAAAATATGAAAAATAAATATTATAAGGAACTAAAACAAGGTGTTTATCTTTTTGTAGATGGTAATAAAAAGAAATAATAAATAAAATTATTATTTTAATAAAAAATAAGCCTTAAAAAAAGTTTTTTGTAATGGTGTTTTTATGGTATTACGTGAAATTGAAATGGTAGTTTTTGGTATTTATTGTTGGGCCAAAAAGTATTTTTTATCGTTATCGGCGTGGTCACGATGACGGGAAGGCAAAATAAAGAAAATATCGAACACGAACAGAGAATTACTGTTTTCACTTTTTCCTTTCTTCTTTGCCCTTTTGTTCCTAACATATTACATTTTCTACGCCGTCTTAAACATAGAAATCTATAACTTAATATTTAACTTAACTTTTCGTACTCACACATTTAGTCATGTTTGTAAAGATAAAATTAGAGTCCGAGGAGAACTCGAGGGTAAGCTGTTGATAATTTGCAATCAAAGTTTGGCGCTACACGCAGATAAGGAAACATTGCACATTGCAATGAAATCTCAATGCAATATGTTTTCTTTTATTCTTTTTAAATTTATTTTGTCTACATACATATTTAATATTTAACCAAACATTCCACTTTTGTTCCCCAGATGCCACACATATTCAAAATTGAAGACGACGCTACCACGTATGACCTAAAGGTCCAATTGGAAGCTCTGGTAGGAGTGCCGGTCGACCGGCAGGAAATCCATAGTCTGGCTCAAATACTAGGAAACGACGACCGACTAACTACCTTGTTGCGGAACCAGGAATTGGGTGATGGCAACGTCAATGGTTCGGCCATTTCGCTGTTCCATGCACAGACATTCGTCTGTTTTTTGCAGTTCTACTCCCACTCTGAAGTCGACACCCAAAGAAAGTTCTTTCTCCAACCAGAAGATGCCAGGAAGTTGCCCATCGATCGACTGCCCCAGTACAGCGAGCAGCTGTCGGACTCTGAGGATTCTACTAATTCTAGCGTCTCTACTAGAACTAATACGAGCTTCGAATCGGCTTCGACGGGATCGAGTTCTCCGGAGCATAAGAGACGGCGAGTTACAGATGCTGATGGAGCCACCGCCCCCGCAAAGAGGTAAATGTAGGTCAAGATTAAGGTTTTCAGATATACTCGAATGTATATACATATGTAGATTGAAAGTAAAAGTAGATAATACTCAAGTACTCCTTTGAGTACTGAACATAAACTTTCAGTTTTCCTATTATATTTCTAGACAACGAATTTCTACTTTTATCGAGACGCTTACTTTGACAAGTAAGGAGGGGAAACCGGAAGGTCTAAACCAGGAGGAAAGAAATAATACAGTTCTGTATTCGAAGATCTTGACAGAACCGAAGAGTTCTGTACTGAGTTCCGACGATACTGACGTAGAAGTCCCTACAAGGCCCAAGCCCATACAGTCTCAGGATAAGAAAATGGTCAACTTCGACAAGCCGGACATTCGCCCTCCGTACGCCAGGACGATGCCAGAAAACAGACAGTTCGGACTAGTCATTAGCAGCGAAGATCCAACCGCCGAGAGTGTGGACATTAAGGCCCTTTTGCAACACTTCTTTTCGCTGTTTGAGAACTGCGCCGCGAATCACTTAAAGTTCAGTGAGTCCACGACAATTGCGAAATTCAGCTCCAGTCTCCTTATTGGGTGCGAGGATAGTAAAACCGCTGACTGGGTCACCAGTGCAGTAGCTGGCATTACTCCCCCGCATTCCTGCTTGCCTTTTGTCAAGTTCTTTCGGCTGGCTCGGTGCTCCTTTGTCCTGCCTCTAATGGTCGCCGATAAGCCGCTGCGTTCAATCTTCGAGCTGCTGGAAATGCAAAACAGCGGACTCGTCACCGACAAGTGGAGCGTGGTCGGACGGAAAATCCTTGATCCTTGTGGCGACGATTTTGAGCAAAGGGCAGTGTCCTCGCTGTGCGAAAACGAGGAAATAGATCTATACATCGACGGAGAAAGTCGAACGCTGATCCTTGAGCAGTGCTCAAAGCTTAAGTACTGTTTTTGGAGGCTCCGTTTTGAGTTTAACTGCAAATTTTGAAAACGATCTATCAGCTACATTTTACTTTTGTTTAGTTTTGCAAATTGCATAACTTCTTTATAATTCTCAACTATACAGTATCAGTAGTATAGTGAGAATGGCTATAATTATTTATATAATCTAATGTGCTGGTACATGTATTTATGAAGTATTTTATGAAGTATAAGTTGCTTCATTTATTTTAGTTTAATGAACAAGTACATATGTGAAAATATCAGTTATTATTACTGATCTATTTGAAAATGTAAGGGCATTCTCCCCTTTAAAATTTTGTATATTTTTTTTGTTATTTATTTTAAATGAATTACAATTAAAATGTTTGTATTTAAAACAAAATGTGTAATTTTACTTTATTCGAAAGCAATAAATAGTTAAATTATGGTACATTAAATGTTTATTCAATTTAAAAAGTTTGCGTCAGTGAAGCAATCGAAGACGAGCGATAGTTGTGATTTCGAATATTGATAAGCTGTGATATAGAGGTGGAGAAACATCGATGACAACATCGATGCATCGTTGTTTTTAAAATGTTAGAGAACATCGATGTTTTTTTGGGAAACATCGATGTTTTTGTCACATCAATAGAGTATTAGAAAAAACTTTTAATTTATTTTTGAAGAAATTTTTTTTGTTTCCTTGAAAACATCGATGTTTTATAGATGTTTTTATGAAAACATCGAAAACATCGATGTTTTTTTTCATCGATCTTTTTTGTTTAAACATCGAAAAACATCGATGTCCGCAAACATCGATGTTTCTCCACCTCTACTGTTAACATTAATTGTATAACAGTTTCAACCTTTTTTATAACCGTTATATCAGTAAACAGTACTCGATAATTTGCCTATTTGGTTTTTAAAGAGCGGCCATATAAACTCTTTGTTAGATTTTCATTTTTAAATTCATAACAATTACATCCCGATTGTGACATATAAAAAAAAATTTAATAGTAGAAAGGCAAATACAATGATTAATAAAAAAATAATAATAATAAAATTGTTTATTTTTAACTTTTTTTAATTATTATATGAATCCAACATAATTAGCACAAAATGAAGAAAACATTTTTAAATTTTATGTTAAATTATTTTATTGTGGATTATCGATACTACCGAAAAGCCCAAGACCGGCCACTTGACAACACTGGATCAGCAGAGCTGACACTTGGCATCACTGTTTAGTACAGCAAACTAGTGTTGCCATTTCAGCCTCTTTCCGGACAGATTCGTCTCTCTTATATTTTGGTCCAGTCGGATATATCTATAAAGCTATTATCTTTGTATTATTAGCATTGGGATAAGTGACTTGGCTTTAAAAATGTCTATCCCGTATTCTATTTTTTTGTTAGTTTAATAATACTTTTCTTTTTTTCCATTATATTGCCCCTATTTGTCCTTTGCTTGCATCACAGCAACAAAAATAAAAATATTTTTAAAACATGGATGCAATTCAATGCTTTGCAAACATACAAGTTACGAAAATTGTATGCTTAAAATAGCTAAAAAGTAGCAAATTATTTTTGTGAAATAGCCAAAATAGCGACTGTGCTAAATTAAGTGGCTTCCAGTTTTAGGTCATGCATAATAGCCAGCTCTGGTCAGAAAGTAGCCAAGTTGGCAACGCTGTTCACAAGTTGTTTTCTGGTCGCCTGCAACGGAAAAGAAAATTACCTGAGGACAAATGGAAAACCGCTGGCAGTTGGCGGACGCCATTGCCATGGAGCCCCTGGACATAGTACGCCTGGAGGAGGCCGTCGTGGCCTTCTACCGATCCAACTCGCAGGACCAGGCGATCACCCACGAGTGGCTAACGGAGGCGGAGGCCAGTCCCCAGGCCTGGCAATTTTCCTGGCAGCTGATGCAGCTCGGCAAGGTGAGTACATACCTCGCAGGACCTGCGCATCAATGCATCAATTAACTCGATATGTATACCCTTGCACCCACGCACGAACCACCCACCCCTTTGCATTCCTTGACCACCCACGGTGCATTTCCCCTATTTTCCCTATTTTCGCTGCGCAGAGCCAGGAGGTGCAGTTCTTTGGCGCCATTACCCTGCACTCTAAGCTGATGAAGCACTGGAACGAGGTGCCGCCGGAGAGCCGCGAGGAGTTAAAGCAGAAGATCCTCGAGTCGATCGTGCGGTTCGCCGGCGGACCAAAGATCGTCCTCAATCGGCTGTGCATATCGCTCGGTGCATATATCGTTCATATGCTAGACGAGTGGCCCTGCGCCATCGAAGAGGTGATCAACACGTTCCAGAACCAGCGCATCCCGAATATCACACCCGATGTGCAGCTGTGGATCATGCTGGAGGTGCTGCAGGCCATTCCGGAGGAGGCTCAGATCATTCACACCTCCGTTAAGCGGGTAACGCTGCGCGCCGAGATCGGTAAGCGGGTGCCCATCGTCCTCCAGACCGCCGAGGAGTATCTAAAGATGAAGATGAACCGCCAGTGGGATGCGGAGACCTACAGCAACATGAACAGGGCCGTTAAGTGCGTCGGCACGTGGATTAAGTAAGTGCTACTACCTATGGGTTAATAATGTTTTATAGGCTCTTGATCTTTTTAATTAATTTTTATTTCGCACCAAAAGTCTATTTTTCCAAAAGCGCCGCTCAGACAAGTAGAGATCGCAGATCTCTCTTGTTCTCCTATCGATATCTTTTTTTAACTTTAATCGATAGTATCGATGTACAATGGTTTTATAATATATTGTTTACACTTCAAAAGCGCCGCTCAGACAAGTAGAGATCGCAGACCTCTCTTGTTCTCCTATCGATATCTTTTTTTAACTTTAATCGATAGTATCGATGTACAATGGTTTTATAATATATTGTTTACACTTCTGTTACATTCTATGTTATGTTTATATATGGTGTTCCTACTATGTTCCTACAGTTTGATATTTTATTTTATATTTATTCGTCAGAAACATTGGTTACTCCATTGAGGGCTGCGTGAGCATCACCGCCGTCATGCTGGAGGTGGTGCACAAGTGCTACTGGCCCTGCGTTCGCGCCGGCGATGGCTGCATGTCCGCCGACGAGAACGAGCTGGCCGAGTCCTGTCTGAAGACCATGGTCAGCATCATCATCCAGCCCGACTGTCACAACTATCCGAAGACGGCGTTTGTGCTTATCAAAATGTTCCTCGACTCCCTCACCGACATCACCAAAATGGAGTGGAAGCGCGAGAACGATAACGAGGACATAATCGTTCATATTTATATGCTGTTTGTCTCATCGGTGGAACGGCACTCGTCGCTGCTGCTCAGCGGTATAACGTCCAATGATCCAGAGCTCTCGGTGCTGGTACATCGCATCGTCCAGGAGATCCTCCATTGCACGGACAAGCCGGGCATCTATCCCGTGGAGGAGTCGTGCAGCACCATGGCCCTGGCCTTTTGGTACATGCTGCAGGACGAGGTCTTTGCCATGCCCGTCGAGGAGCAAAAGCTCAAGTGCTGGGAGTACATAAAGCCATTGTACGCCCATCTCACCAGCATTTTGGTGAGGAAATGCGAGCAGCCGGACGAGAGGTCGCTGGACAAGTGGAACTCGGACGACCTGGAGTGTTTCCGCTGCTACAGGCAGGACATATCCGATACATTTGTGAGTTTAGCTTACTCAGTAAGTATAATATAAGTATAATATTCCACCCTTTAAGATGTACTGCTACGATGTCCTGCACGACTATATTCTGGAGATTTTGGCCTCCATGCTGGACGCGGCTATTGCCGACTTGCAAAGGCATCCCTCGCACTGGACAAAGCTGGAGGCCTGCATCTACTCCTTCCAGTCGGTGGCCGAGCACTTTGGCGGCGAGGAATCGCGCCAGATACCGCGGCTAATGCGTGTCCTAGCCGAGATTCCGTACGAGAAGCTTAACGTTAAGCTTCTGGGCACAGCGCTGGAGACCGTGGGCTCCTATTGCACCTGGCTAATGGAGAACCCCACCTACATCCCATCGGCCATTAATCTGCTGGTGCGCGGCCTGAACTCCTCGATGTCGGCCCAGGCCACACTGGGCCTCAAGGAGCTGTGCCGCGACTGTCAGCTGCAGATGAAGCCGTATGCCGAGCCCCTGCTCAACGCATGCCATGCCTCGCTCAACACCGGACGCATGAAGAACTCGGACTCGGTGCGGCTAATGTTCAGCATCGGGAAGCTGATGAGCCTGCTGCCGCCCGAGGATATTCCCAGGTACTTGGACATCATAGTCAGTCCGTGCTTCGAGGAGCTGCAGGCCATTTGTCAAGAGGAGACGGTGAGTAACATTATTTAACATTATTTCATGCAGAGTAGCTTTCGGCACTCCCAGGCTTAATCTTCAAAATCTAGTTTAAATCTATCGGAGAAACATCGATGAAAACATCGATGCATCGATGTTTTTGAAATGTTTAGGAACATCGATGTTTTGTGTCGAAACATCGATGTTTTAGTTACATCACTAAAGTAAGGAGAACATTTTTTAAATTTTTTAGAGGAAATTATTTTTTCTGTTTTCTTGAAAACATCGATGTTTCATCGATGTTTTTACGAAAACATCGAAAAACTTCGATGTTTTTTTTCTATCGATGTTTTTTATTTAAACATCGAAAAACATCGATGTTTGCAAACATCGATGTTTCTCCACCTCTATCGCTTATCAATCACACCAAGGCCCACAATCAGGGAGTCAAACCGAATCGTATTTCGGTTCCGGTTCCGGTTCTGGTACATACCGAAACTAACATTTCGGTATTGAATATTATTACATTTACTTTCAACCTCAGTTGATTTAATATTATTTCGCAAAAGCATTATCGAATTTAATGAATTCAGAAGCGACAAAAGAGCAGTGAAGACAACTTCACTCAGAACCGAAACAGTACCGGTACAATGTTCCGGTTCCGGTACGGTCTTTTCGGTTCTAATAATATCGGTTCCCGGTACCGGTTCTCAAAAAAAAAATCGTCATTTCGGTTCCGGTTCCGGTTCTGGTTCTGAATTTCAATCGGTTCTGTTTCGGTTCCGGTTCCGGTACTGGTTCCGGTTTGATTCCCTGCCCGCAATATAAAATGGAGAGTTTGCACTTTCATAAATAAATGGAAAACCTAACAGGAATACATTATTAATTTGTCAGAAATCTCCCTCGGCGCGGATTCGCACCATATTCCGGCTTAATATGATTTCGACCCTGTTCTCATCGCTCAACACGGACGTGGATGATGCAGATCAGAGCAGCAAGGAGCAGCCCATTGTCCAGCCCGTGCTGCTAGTCATGCAGCGAACCATGCCCATCTTTAGGCGGATTGCCGAGCTGTGGGTGGAGGAGATTGATGTCCTAGAGGCTGCCTGCAGTGCCATGAAGCATGCGATAATGAATTTAAGAGGCAGCTTTCAGCCGATGTTGCAGGACCTGTGTCTCTTCATTGTGGCCAGCTTTCAGACACGATGCTGTGCACCTACTCTAGAGATTTCCAAGACGGTGAGAGACTTGATCATTTTTTCTTAAAGAAAAGACTTAACTTCTCTTTCTAGGCCATCGTAATGTTCTACAAGGATGAGGGCTGCAAGCCGCTGATGCAACAGCTATTGCGGGAGTTTATCCAGCACAGCTTCAAGCTGTTCGAGAACACACCGGAGCAGAACTTCTCCAACATTTCGGACACCATGGAGACCTTCTTCGGCTGTCTGTCGCAGATCGTTAAGAAAATACCGCAGACCTTGGAGGACAAGTCGCTGGCTTACGATCGGCTCGTTTTCTATGCCCAGCGGGGCATGACGCTGCCGGAGAGTGGAGCCATTCGCAACAGCATTCAGTTTCTCACACACTTTGTAATGCAGTCGCGCAACCATCCGCATATCACCGACGTTGTCCTGGCCACCGGCGAACAGACCCTCTACACGGCCATGATGTGTGTCGGTTATCTGACACCTCGATCGCAGGTGGACAAGTTTGCGGACATCCTGTTGGCCATGAACAAGAAGTATCCGGCGGAGATGGCCGTCTGGATGAAGTCCCTGATGGCCACTCCCAATTTCCCCACCACGCTCATAACGGACGCCGAAAAGGCACGATACACGGCTCTAATAGTCAAGTGAGTGCGCGCTCGCACCCCCTGGTGTTCGGCGAATTAATTAATTTCATTTCATTTCCTAGGGAAAAGGTCAACAAGCGGCTGCTGCAGCAGCACCTGTCCGAGATGGCCATCAAGACGCGCGGACTCGCCGAGAAGTTTCAGTGAATTCAGTGAATTAGGAAATATGACAAGTGGCCAACTACTATCCATCCGGGTTCTCATATAGTTTCTTCAATTGTATTTAGTTTTTGTAATTTAGGCAGCTTTGTAAATGTTCCTCATTTAAGTTTAGGTTTAATTTGTTTCCCTCCCTCTCTCTCACCCTCCCTCTCTCTCTCTCGCTTAGCTCTCGACAAGATAAACTTTTATTTATAATTATACAAAATTACATGCTTCATTTACAATTTGCACATATACAAGTATATATATATAATTTGTTGTATTTTTTTTTAAGGGTGTATAACTCATTTTGTATTTATTGTTTTCACTTTTATATATTATAATATATATTTTATAGATCTTGCAATGAAAAGTATCGATTTTCACCGGAGCTCCTGTATGAAAAAATCTGCCTTTTCCCACTTTCCTCATCTTTCCCCTTTGATTATTATTGTTGTTTTGCTTCCACATTGTGTGTATGTACCTATAATGCCAAAAATATGTAAATACATCTCTTTATATAATATATATATATATTTGTGTCTATAGCTAAAACTGAAGCCTTTCGTTTTCTTTGGCGTGCACTCCAGCACTTGGTAGTGGTAGCAAAAACTCTTGCGATCAGCTTCGGCGGCGCCTGTATCTAGAATATATAGTTTAGAGAATATTTTTTTGCATTTTCCTTGTCTAACGGACCCGAGAGATAATGACTATATAGAACCGCCAAACGAGCGGCTAATACGGATCCAATATTAAATATACATACATATAGATTAACATGTAGAAGGAGTAGTACCTAGGACCAGCACAATGATTCGGGGATTGAGAGAAGCTTTCAAATAGTGGAGATATATTCTCGGGCTGCGTCGTATCCGTATTGAGAGCTCAGCAATTGGCACTATATCCTTTCGGCGCATCGAGTGAACTTGTCTGGCTTCGAACTTAAAACAAATCCCAGTTCCAGTTATAGGAATACCGACCGTTGTTGTCCCCACACATTAATATATATTTTTATACATATATATACTCGTAATACTTAATACATACAAAAATACACACTTGTACGTACATACATACATACCACATTTGATCTTTTTTGTTTTATATCAATATTTATATGTAGGGGTAAGCTGAGACTAACGACTAAGCTACATCGCTTATACTTACTATATAATAATGTAAATTTTAGTTACCCTGCAGTGCCAGTCATCAACAATTCATCAACAAGTCATCACGAAAACTTCGAATTTGTTTATGAATCAATTAGTGATGAAATTAACATCCTGAGCCGTCATCAGTGACAAAATCATCAATGATTCATCAAGTTTTCATCGACAAAAACTTTGGCATTTTATATCAACAGGTTATCCATGATTTATTAACTGTCTCATCAATGGTTTATCAACTTT
Source organism: Drosophila tani (assembly GCA_008042535.1). Lineage (NCBI taxonomy): Eukaryota > Metazoa > Arthropoda > Insecta > Diptera > Drosophilidae > Drosophila > Drosophila tani. Next base: position 117,530 of record VNJO01008597.1, on the reverse strand, counting down.
TCATCGATAATTCATAAACATTTTATTGATGATTCATCAACATTTTAGGCCAAAAATTCATCGATGATTCATCAACATTTCATTAATAATTCATAACAAAAGAAATCAACAGCGTTTCATCATCAACATTTTAGGCAAAAAATGCATTGACATTTCATCGATTTTCATTATGGATTTATCAACTTTTCATAGATTTTTCATCAACTTTTCATTGATGATTCATCAACAAAAATCTGTGTTATTTCACCAACATTTTAGGCCAAAAATGCATCGATGATTCATCAACATTTCATTAATAATTCATAAAAAAAAATCAACTGCGTTTTATCCTCAACATTTTAGGCAAAAAATGCATAGACATTTCATCGATTTTCATCATGGATTTATCAACTTTCATCGATTTTTCATCAACTTTTCATTGATGATTAATCAAAAAAAAACTGCGTTTTTTTTATCAACAGTTTAGACCAAAAATTCATCGATGAATCATCACCTATTTCATCAATGATTCATCAACTTTTCACCGATTGTTCTTCAAATTTCATTGATGATTCATATTAAAAAAAAGTGTTTTTTTATCATCAACAGTTTAGACCAAAAATTCATCAACATTTCGTCAAACTGTCATCTACATACGCACGGTTGTCGGCTCACCCGAAGCCAAGGTCGGAACGATGATGAAACGTTGATGACAACGGCCTATTGATGACAACTGGTACTGCGCAGGGTCTGGAGTAGTTAAACATATATATACGTATTTATGTATATAGTATGAACGTGGGGTGTAGTGGCATAGCTATGTCGAAGTATGTGGCAGAGTCGAGGGTATCAGTATCAGTATCAGGGTGGCAAACCTCCTACATACGCCTTAAGTTAGACATTTCAAATTCAACTGTACAATTCTATATGTTCACGTTTTTTTCACTGAAATGGTAAGAGCATAATGAGAGGATACCAAAGATTATTGCATATATCTGATGATCGATCGGTACGTTAAGGCTGTAGCTTCAGAAACATGCAAAAAAGCACAAAGAAAAAAGCTTCCACTCTTGGGCATGCATTTCGGAAAGTAAAGTAAACTCAAATTGCATTCGCATTCAAACTAAAACGTATATATAATCGATCTCGATTGGGATTTCAGATCTTTATTGGTACTAAGCATGTGGTTCATTATAGATAAGTATTTCATAATTGTTTATATAAAGAAATTGTGTTGTAATCGCTGCCCCCACTAAGCCCCAGAAATGCGATGCAAATGCGAAATGTCACCATAGCATCATTCATAATTCATCATTCAAATAATTCTTTTTTTTTGTTCTAATCGTGCTCGTCGTGTCCTTCATCTTCTTTCGGGATTTTTCGCCTATGGTGTTGGAATATGTGTATGTGTTGTGTTGGGTATTTTGTGGATTTTCTCCGGGCTTGGCGCTCGCTCCACCTAGTAGTTGTTCCCATCTGGCGGCGTGGTGAGGTACTCATCGGTTCGCTTGTGCTCGATGAGCGCCTTCACAGTCCCACTGTCCGAGGGCAGGTCCGACTTCCGGCGCAGCAGCGGCTTGTCCATGTTCCGCTCACCACGAATCTGTGTGTGGAACGGGAAGGGGGGTTGGTTGGCAATAGAAACAGGACCCGCAACAACTAACAAATGCATCTCGGCGCACATTGGACGACGGCGGATGATGAAGTTACAGTGCTGACATTGGTGTGGGTTACGTTAAGGTTACGTCGAGTGCGGGTGCAATTATGCTTAGGGTTAGGTCGATAGTCCCCAGGTGAACATCAGATTTATTACAGTCCCACTTCAGATCGAGTGTAGTGTGCATGAGAGGTTCGTTTAGTGTGTTCAGTTGTTAGGAATGAGGTCTACATTTGAGTTTATTGAGTTAGACTTAGAGGTGGAGAAACATCGATGTTTGCAGATGTTTAAATAAAAAACAGCGAAGTTTTTCGATGTTTTCAAGAAAACAGAAAAGAAATTTTCTTTAACATAAATTACAATTATTTTCCCTTCTTTAGTGATGTGACAAAAACATCGATGTTTCCCCTTAAAACATTGACTGTAAAATATTAATAATGAATATTCACAATTCTGCTTGAAAAATATAATGTGTTAAATACAGAGTTCGGAAATATGGAAATTCCATTTGAGAAAAAGAGTCAGAGGTGAACCAATCAGGTGGTACTTGGGGCAACCGTTCTTTGCTCAACGAATAATTGATTCTATTATTTCCCTGTTGCTCTTGGTATTTAGAGTTTATAAGAGTTCCTCTCGCTCTCTCTCTCTCTTCCTCGCTTTGCCTGCAATGTACAAGCAATAGCGAACGATAGTTCCTTTTCAGCCGAGACAGTTAATGGAATTTGGACAATAAAAATAACACGTTATGCTACGAGAGAGGTCGCTCTTTTTATTCTGTCAGTTTCGAAAAAGGGTATTCTCTAATCTATTTTACGCGAGCCAAAAAAAAAACTAAAGGGCTTGTCAACACTTTTTTAGCTACACCCAAAAAAAAAACGTCATAGAAACTATACCAGTGTTACATGAATTCTATACTCTTTAGTATTAAAATTATCTTAATAAGATTCTTATTAATTTGATACTACGAAAGTATACAAATTAAAGTAATCTGCACTTGAGAAAAATCACTAACGCGACAAACAGAAAAGCACTAAATTCCAGCTAACGCGATATGTTATCGAATTTTCGATGTAGGATCGTATAAAAATAATACTCGAAAATACACAATTTAAACTATAGAGTATAAAATCTATGCTCATAAGAATCATAGAGTATAAAATCTATACTCATAAGTATACATTTGATATTATGAAGTATTAAATCTATACTAAACTCGTTATACTGTTTGAGTTTATTTTTAAGCAACGTGGTTACATTTTTATACCCTCGCAGAGGGTATTTAATTTTGCCGTGATATTTGCAACGCAGTGAAGGAGGCATCTCCGACCCCATAAAGTATATATATTGTTGATCAGCATCTCCAGCCGAGCCGATTTAGCCATGTCCGTCTGCCTGTCCGTCTGTCAGTTTCTACGCGAACTAGTCTCTCAGTTTTTGAGCTATCGAGCTGAAATTTTCAGAATAGTCCTATTTCTTTAGCACGCAGTATATATGTCGGAACGACAGAAATCGGACTACTATATCTTATAGCTGCCATAGGAATAATGGCGAAATTAATGTATAAGAAAATTGTACCTTCTGTTTTTCAACGTATTTTAACAAATTTTGAGATATAGCAGTTTTTAATGGTTCTAGAATTACGGTTTTAATTTTTTTAAGATCGGACCACTATATCATATAGCTGCCATAGAAGCGATCGGTCGATTTATATGAAAATGTATAATTCTACATGTAAAATGTAAAATTTACAAAATTCGATGATTTTTCACCATTACTAAAATGGTTCGATTTTCAATGATCCAATTGCAGACTGCAAGGGTATACCAACTTCGATTTACCGAAGTTAGCTTTCTCTCTCGTTTTTTTTTTTGTGTAATGCATATGAATATATGATAATAGCAATAAGAATTTATGTTTAAATTTCAAGATAACAGCATTGTCAGCAAGATAAAAGATTAAGAGCCTTTGACGCTAAACAACTTCACTGTTTCGCTCATCTGCTGACCCTGAAAGCGAGAGCGCTCTGCAGAATCACTCACCACAACTGTTTATTAAAAGAGCGGGACTAGAAAAGCTTAACTGGGAACATTTAACCGAAGACTAAGGGATATTAGGGAAGGGCCCGAGGATTGTTCATATTTTGTTTTAGAACGTTATTAACGGGCGCTCTGCCTAATATTGTTAATGCTAAAACCGATTTCAGAGTCGAAGAAATCGTATAAAACTCAAGTGTTGGCAAAAGTTTTGATCACATGCAGCTGATTTAAGAAGACGCCAATCGATCCCACATTCTGACAAGTTAAACCCTTGGAAAAGGATAAGGAAATAATAAAGGTTTATGTTACAGAAAAAAGACACACAATTTCATATCAAGAAAGATTACAAATAAGCTGAAAGATAATGAACAGTATCAGGAACTAGGAAACATTCGTGAATAACTAATTATTTAAGTAATAAATGGATATCGCCCGATTTCATAGATGAGAATGAACCACTGTGCACGCCACATATTAGACACAGATTGGAGGTTGGATAGAGGTTTGTGTCGTGTACATGGGATTGGGATTTATGGATTGCTCAGGTGGGCAGAGACAGGTGGGCAGAGTGCGGTGGCAACCAATAAGAAATAAATAAATAGACAACGTGTGTTAAAGATATACAAATATGTATTTTTTTAAATGACATGAGTGTGATTATTTTAACAGACATTCGTTCGATTAGAATTAGAGTTGAGCCAGAGCGGGCCAGCTCATGGCAGACGCCAGGCCAGCGGATCACACGTGGCGGATTAGTAGTTGTTTAGTGTGGTTAGTGTGGCAAGTGCCTGTCTCACCTCTCGGGGCTCCTGCAGGGCCTGCTTCTGTGGCGGCAGCGGAGGCGGCGGCTGGCGGCTGGCCTGCTGCTGCTGCTGCTGTTGCTGCTGCTCGCCGCTCTGATCGTAGGCTAGATCGCAATTCTCATTGTATTGATCGTACAGGTTCCGATCGCTGACCGGCGGCAGGCAGTCGTTGAAGCGGCGCGCTTTCGTCCACTCCGGGTTGGTCTTAGCCAAGCTCTCGACCTGCTGCCAGAGCTCCTCCCGCTGCGACAGCTTTTCGCGCTCCCTGGAATTTATGGGTTTAAACTGAACACCTTTATTCAAAGGCCTTTACTTACATCTGCTTCTCCTGCTTGTAGTTCTTGCTGCACTCATCAAAGAGCCGCTGATCCATCTCCATGAACAGCTTGAGCGCATTATAGATCAGGCCATGAATGGTCTTATTCCAGTGCGTCTTTGAGTTGCGATTGAGCGCCGGGAACATGATGGGCAGTATCACCGCCGAGTTATCCGCTATCAGCGACATGATGTACTCGTTGTTCCAATAGTACAGCGCCCGTTCGGCCACCTGGAAGTGGGGTGAGGAGACGCACTTGGCTATCTGACGGAACAGCGGCACCATCACCTTTTGAAACTCGGCCGGCTCAATGACGTCCAGCAGCTCCTCCAGCTCATTCAAAAACATTACCTCCTTGGGACTGTGGGTCTTGGGCCAAAATTTAAGCAGGCTTCTGCAAAGAATATTGCATAATTTCATGAATTACGGAATAAATACATTTTTAAATAAATTGTTTTTGATTTATTTATCGATATATTTGATTTATTTATCGATATATTTGATTTATTTATCGATATATTTGATTTATTTATCGATATATTTGATTTATTTATCGATATATTCGATTTATTTATCGATATATTTGATTTATTTATCGATATATTTGATTTATTTATCGATATATTTGATATATTTATCGATATATTTGATTTATTTATCGATATATTTGATTTATTTATCGATATATTTGATTTATTTATCGATATATTTGATTTATTTATCGATATATTTACTCACTTGATAACCGCCTCCGATAAACTGGGATCCTTCTCCAGGAACTGCACGACACAGTAGGTGAGTTGCGGATGGTAGACCGAGAGGCTCTTGGCTTTGTGCAATGGCAACAATACCTTAAGTAAAAATTGTTTATGCTCCTCTTTGAGCGGCAGAGCAAAGCCATTGATAATGCTGCCCAGGATCTCCAATAACTCGGCTATGCCGTTATGATGCTCCGTTTCATAAATAAATCTAATCAAGAAAGTTAAGGAAAGTGACAGTGACAGAGAAGGACTTATGCGCCGCGCCTCTTACCTGTAAAAGACATTGTTGATCTGCTTTCTAATAAATGCTCTCAGGCCCAAAAATTTTCCATAGATGCGATGTAAAACAGTCTTTAGGAAATCACGTTCACGTGGATCCTCCGAATCGAATAAATCCAAAAGTTGTAATACAAATTGATGGTCGATAAAACGTTTAGCCATATTTGGTTGGAAATCGGGTGACTCCAAGAAGCGCAAAAACAGCTCGTAGACGAGTTGTAGATGTGGCCACGACGATTCCAGCGTGGGCTCATCCTCCTCGGGATCGAATTCAGCGCCATTCGGATTGGACGATGGCGGCAACGTGCGGAAAAGGTTGACCGCAAACTGGTGATGGAAAAAAAGATAAAGATAAAGAAACTATGACTAAAATGACTAAAAACTCTTCCTTTTCGAAATAATTCACTTTAAGTCCGATTCGATTAAAAACGGAATCGAAAGAACGACTCAGTTTGACTTTTTTTAGTCCAAGAGCAGTTTTTGCTCTCTTCAGGTCCCTCGCTTTGCGAAAAGAGTTTGTACATATGTGTTCACACTAGATCGGTCAGTTTCTGGGCGCTCAGTGTTAGGAGACAGTGTCGAGCAGCAGTTTATTCAGATGTTTCTATCTCGTATCTCTATCTCGCTAGCTAGCACTGTATCCCTGCTCGAAGCGCTCTCCGATCTTCGTCTGCTCTTCCCTTTCGCAAGTATCCACTTTGCATTGATGCAATCAAATTTATATATTATTTATACTAATTTATTTATACTAATTATACTAATAAGCACCTTCCGACGCTTATCGCGCAAAACCCCAACAAGTTTATGTGTTTTTAATTATCTTTTGCAACTCCAAGGTGAACCCGCCCTCTTACGAACATTTGGTCCTTCGAGCCGGATGAAGCAGCGACATATGGATGTGTTCTACCCCGTTCTTTCGCTCTCTTAAACACGTTTTGCTTGGGTTAAGCAGAATGTATGAGTTCTATTACAAAGACAAGGCCTTGGACAGTTTTTCGTATGCTTTCGGTAAAAAATGATTGTTGTGGTTGGCTATTGTTGCTGGGCTCCATTCTAATATTTTTTCTGGCCTTGAATTTTTATATATGCTTGCTTTTTAAGTCACTAAGCGTTCTATGAATGTAGGATCGGAGTTGAGTCTACAAATATGGGTTGTAAACCTCTTTAGTTACTTAAGAAAATGATTTACTTAATATGAACTTGCAACATGAAACAAATACCTATTTAACCTTTATTATAAATGGTTTCTTTTCGAATTAAAACTCGTGACTAACGATAAGTTTAAGGGGCTTACAGATTTCATTTCAATTTGTTGTATTTGGACTATGAACTTACCATATTGATCGCCTCCGGGTAGATAATTTCGGTGATGACGCCATTTTGGTTGGTGAGGAAATCGACCATTTCGTGGAGGGCCGCTCGCTTCACTTCCTTCCATTTGAGGTCGCTCAGCGGCTCGGAGAAGTCGAAGAGGGTGCAGCATTGTCGGATCTTTTGTATAAACAACTCCTCCCGTTCACTGGTGGCCGTCTCTAAGGGAATACCACACAAAACAACTTGTTAAGTTTGCGGAAATAGGGCGCGATATATCGAGAGAAAATAAACCAAGAAACATAGACCTTAATAATTAATAAAAAGAAAGAAGAAACAAGGAATCGAACTCTAATCGACCAACAAAAGCAAGCAAGCGAAACTCAAAAAACGTAACCAATGAAGATCAGAAAGGATCAATTAGTTTTCGACGGGCCTCAGACCCAAGGGCTATGGATCTCCCGCAGCCATTGGCCTGAGGCCAATCTTGGGATAGCAACCTCGCAGTGCAGGCAGCGCCAGGGCAACCGAAGCGGTGGGTGGCGAGTAGAACAGATTCCGGTCCCGCGCCCGTCCTGGACTCCCCGTCAGCTGTTGCAGCGTCTGGGGCGAGTCCTGGAGACTGGGGTGACCCTGGATTATTTCCCCATTCTGACGGATGCTCAGGCTGGATGTGGTCACCACCAAAGTGGTGCTCGGTATCGCCACAACTGCTGACTGCTGTGACGCGGATGCGGATGTGGCATTGCCATTGCGCTGGCCGATGCCCAACGAGATGCTAACGCCGCCCACCAGATTCTGGGCCACCGTCGGACGTAGCTCCTCTGCGGGCGCCTCGCTGGCGGCGGCGGCTGCTACTGGCGTCGGCACCACGGGCGTGGAGGATGATGTTGATGATGATGAGGAGGAGGTGGTGGCCGCCGCCGCCGCTGCTGCCGCCGCCGCAGCACTGTTGCCCACACTCTTGGTGGCATTCAGAATATTCTTTATGGCAGCGGCCGCGCTCACAGGTGACTGGAGGAGATGAGGTAGCGATGAAATGAGAGCAGATTGGTTTTGGTTTTATCAACTTTCAGTTTGTTTTCAATTGGATACGAGAGTGTGTGAATATCTGGTGTGTGTATGGGGGGTGTGGCATGTGTGTATGTGCGTCTGTGGCTGTGTTTGGGACTAAACCAAGCTGCAAACCTTGCTGGCGGCGATGGAACTGGCTGCGTTGTTGGTTGGTGCGGTGGAAGGTGTTGCAGAGGATGCAGAGGAGGATGCGGCCGATGCCGAGGAGGCGGCTGCTACCGCAGCCGATGCTGCGGCTGAAGTGGCCGCCGAGAAGTGCTGCGCCAGGGTGGATACCAACGAGTTGCCACTGCTCGTGGCGCCAGCACTCGAGGCTGCTCCCGATCCTGACGATCCTGCTGATCCAGCTGCTGACGGCGGGTTCTTCGACATGCCGGCATTCGAGGAAAGCGACAACGAGGAAGTGGAGGACTGTGATCCAAAGGGGGAGGAGACTATCAGAGCCGCTGCCGCCGAATTGGCACCACCGCCGTAGGTGGCTGCCGAGGATGAGGCCGATGAGTTGGCCGCCGCCGAAGCTAGCGAGGATGAGGCCGCCTGGGACAGTGAGGATAGCGCCGAGGCTGAGGAGTTTGAGCTGGTTGACGACGATGAGGGCGAGGAGGACGTGGTGGCCACTCCCGCTGCTGCTGATGCTGCTGATGCCGCTGCTTCGGGCGGCGAGAGGGGCGTTTTCCGCCCCTCGAACTTGGCCTTAAGCTCCTCCACGCTGCTGAACTTGAATCGGCTGCCGGGGGCCTGCTCTGGCTGCTGCTTATCCCGATCCCGATCCGGATACGGATCCTGATCCTCCGGATCCTCGTCGTCAGCCAGCTGGTCTAGTCCGCTGTGAAACGATGGCGACTTGGGAATGCGAATGCCGAGGGCATAATACCCGGCGGCAATGGGTTGCGGTTCCTGCTCCTTGCTGGTGCTGGTGCTGGAGGAGGACTTGGTAGCCTGCTGCTGCGACGCCGGCTGCTGTTGCTCCTGTTGCTCCTGCTGATGTTGCTGCTGCTGCTGTTGCTGCTGTGTTGGGCCGTTAAGGTTGCCCGTCAGCAACATAGCACCGAAGACCATCTCATTAGTGCCGCACTTGGTTCAAATGGCCCACAATTTAATCGAAACAGTAGCCCGTTTCAGCCCGTTTCAGCCGCCCCCGCCGACCGACCAACAACGACTCATGAAAACCGACTCTATTTGTACACTAGAAACTCAATTTGGGCATGAAAATATAGAATCTGTAATGGAATTGCAATATAGATAATGGTTTATTAATGCCAGAAACGAAATGAGATGCACTGGAAATGTAACTGTAACTACAACAGTAACTGGTAACTGGTAACTGCTAATGGAAATGGAAATGATAATGAAAATGACAACGAAACAATCGACGACACGCCTCTGGGCAAAAGTTTTCCCGTTTTCCCTTGCCGGAATTGCGGCTCAAATCGATGCTGACCACTTACGTTTCAATTGGCAACTGAGGGGCGGGGGACGGGCACGGCAATTAACCAATTTCTGGGGAATATTTTAACCAATTAATTAAAGTTTTTTTAGCGGCTCGCGGTGTTGCACGGTCGTGCAAACGGTTCTTTTGTTGCTCCGACTGTTGCGAGCAATCGGAAAAATCGATACATTTCAGAGAGCATGAGAGCGGGGCGCAGGGACAGAGAGAGAGAGAGAGTGAGTGAGTGGGTGATTGGTAGTGGGAGAGAAAATGAGTGAGAGCCCGGCGGCAACAACAGCAAACACTTGCAATGAAACAATAATATCAAACTGCGAAATTTGTTTATTTAATAGACGAAACCTCCTCCGAAGCAATTAGCGAAAAAGGTAAAGTGAATAACAATCGATGACACTCGCAGTAAGCGAGAGTGAGAGCCGGAATGCAAGAGCCGCTGAGACAGCGCATGTGTTAAAATGTCGAAAGCAGAGAGAGAGTGAGTGGGAGATGAAAGCGGAGAGTGAGTGAGAGATGAAAGCTGAGATGAGGCTGAGTTCAAGTGTGCGGGAGTGTGGGGGTGTGGGGGTGTGCGGGTGTCCGTGCGTCAGTGTTGCCACCCACCTAATCAGACGACACTCCCTTGACCTTTAACGTACGTGATTAAAACAAATAATAAACAAATTGCAACAGCTGAGCGAAAATAGTCAAGCCAAGGTAGCGCCAGCAGCAAAAGCCTTCAAGCTCGGCTTTCCGGCGAATCTTCTCTATAAGCCTGCAGATCGGAACGCAGTAGGTCCAAGTATATAACAACGGAAAGTTACAGAGTTCTGCTAATTGATATTTGATATATGCACAGATACGAGTATATCTAAGGGAATGTGCTCTAAGATGGCGATATATTTCACGATTGTTCTACTTTAGAGAATTTTCGGGGTATATTTTTAGCTTTTGCAATAAAGTTCAAATTTATTAAATATTGTTATCGTAGTTTATGTTTGTATTCTTCTTTATTTATTTGATTTTATTCGCTCTCTTATTATTTTCAATGTGTGTAGTTTTCTTTTATAATTTTTAGTGTGTCCGTAGTCTCTTTTCTACTTAATCCTAATTTCATTTAATCTCGGCGGAATCTTAACATAAAATGCTAAATGCTTTACAAAATGCTAAAAGGGCTACACTATGCCATACTCGTAGTACTCAGTTAATGCTTACAATATTTTTAAGTTTTATTACTGTAAAACACGTATTCTATTAAAGCATTTTTTTTAACTTCAACTTCCAATCCCTGACATCCAAATCCTATCCCACAATCGCATTATTGCCAACATAAATTTTCTAAATTGCGTAAATCAGGGGTGGGCACTTAATGTCAAGCTCGGAGCCCGATTAATGAATAGAAGAAGCGAGAAAAGCTAAACCAATGACATCCGTTTGCTGCATGTCTGTGTATTGTTTTTCTAAACCCCTAGCGCTCGATGTTGCTTTTGTACTTCTAAGCGCGATTTTTTTATATTCTTTCGAAAAGCTACTTGGGGATGTAAAGCATTTCCTTAACTTACTAAATCTGGATATTCCGAGTACCCATCTGCAGGCTTACGAGGATCAACAACTAAACTGGGAATAAAGGGCCAACATTTCTTTTGGAGTCTACTTACTCTCGGTCAGCGGACTGAGGGCCGTCAATTCGCAGTTCTTGGACGCATTGTAGCGGGCGCTGCTCTGTCGCTTCTCCTTGCGCACGATGGGAGTGCCGGTGAGGTTTAGGCCCTTGGTGATCTGCGTGGGCGGCGGAGCATCCCTCGGAGGTGTGCTGTCCTTGTCTTTGTTAGCCTGCAAGTGCAAACGATTTAGAGGTTTCTTGTAAATTCTTGTAAAAATGTGGCTTATAGTTAGGAAACGTAAAACTATTTGTAACAAAGGCAAAGCAATAAGTACGAAAGCAAACTCGAACGTAGCACTTGCTAAATCGGATCAGAGAGGGTCCTGCGGGTGACCTGCGTTGACTCGTTGCCGCTTTAAAGATCGATCGATCGCCTTTACCTTGGTCTGCGCGAATCCTTGACGCCTCAGACGAGCTGCCTGTGGGTGTGGTTTAGTCTGAGTTTAGATTTAGTAATGCCAAACATGGAGATGTGCACTAGGACAGGGGCGTGGCGTGGGGGACTTGGAGGTCGGTACGCTTTCCCTCCGCATCGGGTTATTTTGCTGGCAGCTACCAGGGATCATGTGGTGTTATTAATAGGGGATTGCGTACTCATACACCAGGCACTACCCAAGCGGCATTCTCATGTATCATTCGCAGGGTATAGAATTTTTATAATATTTATTTAGTCGTTGCTAGCGGAAATAAATACGGGTTTTTTTTCAAATGGGCGAGTCTCGCCTGTAATTAATTTGAAAAGAAGCCTTTGATCTTTGATCTCAAAAACTAATTATTGCCCGTACTTTGAAATTACACCTTTGCAGTGTAATGCTTAACACAAGATTGTAATGCATTCAAGGAGATATTTTAGTGCCCATAAGGTAAACTCAAACACTGATTAGTCATCCTTTTCCGTCTGTTACTATTTGATATTGATTTAAAACTTTCCCAATTGTTTTTAAATATGTTTATGCTACTATACTTTGGCATAAGACTTTAAGTATCATCAAAACAATCCAATATCTTTCATAGAAAGAAGCCGACCTGATATGTAATATTTATTTATACTTAAAAGAAGTGCTTATATAATAGCAAGGGCTTATGGAGGTGAGCTTCGATTCTAGTTTAATATTGAATTAATTAAATAAGTTCATATCACTATGAGATAACTGGTAACTAAAGCTTTATTAATAAATTCCAAGACATGATTAAATTGTATTTTCCAATTATGCTGATTAAGCATTGATAATGGGGTCCTTCTGTCAGCTAATAATTTAGATTATCTGTGGGCACTAAGTTACACATAATACACCTGCCTGTACCCTATATGTACCTGGCATTTATAAACAATGTTGCATAAGTGAAGTGTAATACACTTTGCTTGATGTCTATTATAAATTATATTCTATTATTAATTTCTGTACACGGAATTGTTTTTAATGCCATTTCGAATGAGTCTGGATAAATATTAATGGGCACGTACAAAAAACAAAATGTGTTGTTAAATGGAATTGACTTGAATAAGTAATCCTTATCAACGGCTAAAGTATTTATAGATGTTAGGTTGATAGCAGCATTTTAAAATATTTGTTAGTTTAATTTCAAATGATTGAAACAACTAAATCTCCAATAAATCTGTTACTAAAACGATTTCCCTTTTGAATAATACTTATTTTTTACCCTTACAGAGGGTATTATAATTTTGCCATGATATTTGCAACGCAGTGAAGGAGGCATCTCCGACCCCATAAAGTATATATATTCTTGATCAGTAGACCTCGGATTTTGCATACTTGCATATTTTTAAGGGATTAAGATAGATCAATGATCAGCATCACCAGCCGAGTCGATCTAGCCATGTCCGTCTGTCTGTCTGTCCGTCTGTCTGTCCGTATGTCCGTTTCTACGCGAACTAGTCTCTCAGTTTTTGAGCTATCGAGCTGAAATTTTCAGCATAGTCTTATTTCTTTAGCACGCAGTATATATGTCGGAACGGCCGAAATCGGACTACTATATCCTATAGCTGCCATAGGAATGATGGCAAAATTAATGTGAGATATAGCAGTTTTTTATGGTTCTAAAATTACGGTTTTAATTTTGTTAAGATCGGACAACTATATCATATAGCTGTCATAGAAGCGATCGGTCGATTTATATGAAAATGTAAAATTCTACATGTAAAATGTAAAATGTACAAAATTCTATTTTTTTTTTCAACATTACTAAAATGGTTCGATTTTCAATGATCCAATTGCAGACTGCAAGGGTATACCAACTTCGGTTTACCGAAGCTAGCTTTCTTTCTCGTTTTTGGGTTTATCTTTATATAAAATTATAGGAATATTTTTCTATTATAATTTAAATAAATTAACTGAGGCTTGATTCGTATTATCAATGTGAGTACTTTTAAACATAAACTAATGCATAAATTAACAATTTGATTTTTTATTTTCTTCTTAAAAACCTATTAAGTGCATAATGGGAAAGGGGCATAATTACAAGTGCTGATTGGATTGTTGAGCGCCTTTGATGGATATCTGATTTGACTTGTTATCCAAACAACGAAATTCATAATTGGTAACATTTCAGAATCTAATTGGTGTTGGTCATCTAACAGTTACGGTGCGCAGGGTGAGTGAAAGGGAGGGAACGACAGGTAACGATAAGATTAGATAAAGTTAAGTTTTCGATTTGCAGTACAAGGAAGTGTTGTGCGCACACACACATATATAAAAATACACACACACTAACGTACACGTGCGAGTAAGCATTACTCTCTACTTTACGTCAAATAACGGTAGGCATGCGTGGGGCGACGACAGGTGAAAGAGAGAGGGAGAGAGCGAGCGGCAAAGGGAGACGGTGTGAGGTAAAAAGTAGGGGAAGGTTGGGGCACACAACTCACCTCACTGCTGATTGGAACACCGCTGCTGGTCACCACAATTGGTATGGCCGCCGTTGTTGTGGCTGCTGCTGGCGCTGTTGTTGCTGTTGTTGTACTTAAGTTACTGTTACTCTCTTTGATACCGTTAGTGGCCGTTGTTGGTATGACTATGCAGCCGCTAGTGTTGTTGCTACTGCTGCTGATGTTAGTATTGTTGGTATTGTTGTTGGCGGCCGTTTCGATTTTGGATTCCGCCGCAGAAGCTGTAGCTGTGGTTGTTGATGTTATTGTTGGTGATGATACTGTGGTTGCTGCTGCCGCTGTTGCTGTTGTTGTCTCTGCTGCTGCTGGCGCCGCTGTTGTTGGTGGTTCTAACGCCTCGTTATCCATAATACGCAGTCGTCAGAGTTCCTTCTCCGGCTTTTTGGCTCTTTTAACTTTTTAAAAAACGTAAACAACCAACAAACAAACAAACAAATACAACAGCCGGCTGGAGCGCTCAATTGATTGCTATCTGAAAATTATATATTTGCACTGTGGAGTGTCGAAAGAAAGAAATTAACGTAGCAATAACTAAAAAATAGAACAACAATATCATGCTATAAAATCGAAAAAAACACACAGGCTCACACTCAAATACATTCATACACCGGCGGTCATAAAAATATGTACATATGTATGTACATATGAATAAAGTGCGTTTTTCTATAATTTTCTGTCAAATATTAAAAAAAAAGGACTACTAGGAAAACAGATATAAAATACCTCTCAAAATTATTTTTATTTAATTATTTGCAATATAATTATTATTGCTTATAATCATTATATTATTATAAAGCCTATCCTATTCATTTCACCGCATCTGTGCCAACAGGCTAATGGGAAACGGAGCAACCTTATAGGAATCTCTCTCCCGGCGAGCGCTTTCCAATCGGAATTGCCTTAATGGCGGAAAACCGCTTCGAATCAGAGATCCAAAGTTGTCACAAGAAGTCCCCACATCACAAGAAGCATGATTTTCTTCTAGCATAGCAAATCCGGTTCTAAACGGTACTAAACACGTTCATGCAGCAGCGACTAATGCTGTAACTTCCCAATTGGACCTGTGTGGGCTTCGGGCTTGGGTTTCACATCGGATTATTGGATTATTATTGGACAGATATTTTGGTTTTCGCACAACTTACACTCGAAGGGAAATAAATAACAATAATGCCAAAACACTCGCGAGGGACAGAGAGAGAGGCAAGCGTGACAAAGAGAGCGAGCGATGCGAGGGACGAGCAACAAGTTGCGAAGCAATGGCCGTCGTCCAATTGCCAGGGTTGCCATATCATGCCGACGCAAACGGGAAGAGAAGAGCACTTTTGGGTGGTGTTGGTGTTTTTTTTTTTTTTTTTATGTCGGAGGTGCGAGGAGTTGCAGGGTAGGGTAGGGGGAGCGGAGGGGATTCTTCTACACAAATATTGTTTAAAAAGTGAGTAAATTCTAGCACATCAAGGCATTGAAACAGAGACGACAGCGAGATGATGGCGTAAAAATAAAATGTGTACTAGGCACAATTAATAGTTGCACTTGCACCCAAAACCCAAACACACAATTAATATATGTATGTATGTACATATACGGTGGGGAGACGAATATAACTTTGAATGTCAAGGGGCGAGGTTGGTTGGGTTTTGGATTTTGGGGTATTTGGAGTTTCCTTTACCGCCACAAGTTGCAAGAACTTGTTAAATTTGCCCCTGCTGCGATTTAGGCTCGCCAACATCAAGTTCACTGCTGATAAAAGCCGTTCTTTACGTAAAATGCGAGTTTTAACAAAAAAGCACGGACACACACTCACTCGCTCGCACTTGGACACTCGCACACACACGCACACCGCGAGGCTATGTATTATTTGCGCTGCAATTTCTTCGATCGCTGCGATTTTCGCGTGCGAATTTCACAAGGTTCGCTCGCGAATCTCGCTCTCTGCAGCTCGACGGACTATCAGCTGGACACCGGGGTCAAGTTCACCTTTTGCTCGAGAACGCACAACATTAAAGGCTTGTGCAATTGTAAATAATAATTTATGTAAACTGTTTTATTCACGCAACGTTGTCGGGCCTGCTCAATAGAAAATAGAGTTGCCAGGGCTACACGCTGCCGGTAGGCTTGCCGGACTGTCTTGCATTCGATAGTTGCGATAGTGGAACTTTTATTTCTTTAAATAAAATTAGAGTAAGGGTCAACTAGATTAGAAGCTTATCTAATCCAAAGAATACCGGAATTCTTTGACTTACTTATAATCTACATGACATGAATTACTCAACAACTATTTAAACCTACTTAGTAACTAATGGCCCCTGACAAGGAGTACAAATTCTGATTACTAAAATTTGGTAGAGAGCCAGAAGCTTATTTATACCATTTTTTAATGCATTGTTAGCTTTTTGGGTTACATTTTTTTTTAGTGACAAGCCAGGGCTCAGGAGCCTGTTCGAACTCTGTGGCAACTCACTAGCTTCCGCCAGGTGGCAACGGTGTACCGACATTGTTTATATTGGTTGCGGGCCAAATTTTCTTAATATTATTAAACATTTCGTCATTTGCCATGCAGATCACAATCAAAGTGCTGAAGGGCACGGACTGCACGCTGGAAGTAAGCTACAAGATATGGTTACCGCGAAAAAGCTTTACAATTCATGAACTTTTAACGCAGGTCTCGCCGACATCCACGATTTTGGAGGTGAAACAACAGATCGAAACGGAACTCCAGATCTCGGCGGCAAATCAGAAGCTCCTGCTCCTCGGACGACCCTTAAACAACGAGCAGACAATTGGCTCCTATCCCAACATCAAGGAGGGCACCAAGCTCAACCTGGTCGTGATGAAACCCTGCCTGCGCGACAGCATCCAGCGTGGATTCCGCAAACACTATCCGGAACAGCAGGCAGAGCGGCTGACCAACGAGTTTATGACCGATTTCGAGAGAAAACTGAACGAACAAAGTTTGGACGACCTGGAGAGATTCGCTGACAGTATAGTCAGCAGAGTGACAACATAGCCTGCACGATATCACTATTAACCCAGCCGCCGCCCCATCCCCTCCGACGGAAGCCTATCCTCCCCGCAAATTAATTGTTTTTATTTCCCCAATGGTAGTAAAAAATAAGACTTGACTGAATGAAGAAAACCCCATTGTTTTTTTCGGCCGTCTGGCAGCTCTGCGGCCCGGTGCAGCAGCCATTCGTGTGCGTGTGTGAGTGAGTGAGAAGAAGAAGGTAAAGGAAAGAGAGGAGAATGCGAGTGCTGTGCAAATTTCTTGGCCGAGTTGTTAACTCTACGCTGCCCCAACAAATCAAGTCGGTGCGATCTCTGTCCAGAACAGTGCCAGCCATGGTCAAAGTAAGTCGGGGGACACATAGTTAAAGCCGAATTCCGGCAATCCAACAGCCGGGGGCCATTACATAAGGCCGCAGTGGGGCTGCAGTGTATAAATATTGATTGCGGCGGAGGAAAAAACTGCACCCGAGTGCAATTCAAGGTTACATCCGTAGCTACCTATGGATGTGTGCGTGTGTCTTTTAATTTTAGTTAGGAAAGAATGATGGCCAGCATGTTTAAGCGGAAAACCAAGATCACTTACGGGCCGGAAAACCTGATGGGAAAGTGCAAACACACCACACTTGTACTTTGTCCCAGTCACCAGGGAATAGACTCCTCCTTAACCTCTCTCTCCAAATCGATGGTGCAGACAGTTTTTAGGCCATGGAGTAGAAATTATTGCTTACATAAACCCATACTTTAACTTTAGGTAGGTGACTCCCTTCCCGCAGTGGACCTCTTTGAGGATTCCCCCGCCAACAAAATCAACAGCGGCGACTTGGTCAACGGCAAGAAAGTCATTATATTCGGTGTGCCCGGCGCATTTACTCCTGGATGCTCCAAGGTAGGTGTCATCCAAGTACTCTTTCCTATTCTCCATCAAAGCTAGTTCTTAGTCTAATGAATGATCAACAAATTGTAATCCACAGACCCACTTGCCCGGCTATGTGAGCTCCGCCGATGAGCTCAAGTCCAAGCAGGGCGTCGACGAAATTGTCTGCGTTTCCGTCAACGATCCATTTGTGATGTCCGCCTGGGGCAAGGAGCATGGTGCCGCTGGAAAGGTGCGCCTCCTCGCTGATCCCGCCGGTGGCTTTACCAAGGCCCTGGATGTGACCATTGATCTGCCGCCACTGGGTGGCGTGCGCTCCAAGCGTTACTCCCTGGTGGTGGAGAACGGCAAGGTGACCGAGCTGAACGTGGAGCCCGATGGCACCGGCCTCAGCTGCTCGCTGGCCAACAACATTGGCAAGAAGTAAATGGATTCCAGTCTCCCAAATACTCGTAGAGAAACGAAACTCGTATCGTAACGCTAGGCCGCAATGATATCAATTCAATCTTGAAAAGAACTATATATGTAGCACGTACAATATATGCGATTAGAGGTGTTATGTCCTAGGTGTTTTGCTTTAATATCTACTTTGGGCTTAGTCTTTAATCTTATTGTTACATTTAGCGGTTGTCGGTATTCGGGGCGATCTTCTGTGACAACAGCTTGCCGTAGCCACCCCGTCCTGCATCGTAATCCGTACGATACTCGTCGCGCACCTGACCGCCAGTTTTGCCGCGTCCATATTGCCGGCCCTCGATGAATCCGGCGTCCCAGTCAACACGAATCAGTCTATCATCCAAGCGGGTGCCATTCACAAATCTAAATGAAGAAAAACACGTTGGAATGTTTAAATGGAGAATAATGATGTGTTAAATCAAGTTTTCTAGAATTTTGATCTTTGGTTAAGTTGAAATAATGTTGATCATTATAAATTGTGATATTTTGAATATTTTTTTAACTAATTCCATACTTGCGAACGAAATTGTAACACCCTGCAAGGCTATATAAATCTTAACTTTCTAAAATT
Organism: Drosophila tani; assembly: GCA_008042535.1. Lineage (NCBI taxonomy): Eukaryota > Metazoa > Arthropoda > Insecta > Diptera > Drosophilidae > Drosophila > Drosophila tani. Next base: position 98,416 of record VNJO01008597.1, on the reverse strand, counting down.
CATTTTAGCTAAGAGCGGCTTTTCAAGCAGCTTAAAGCTGCAAAGATATTAGACAGACATTAGTTTTTAGTCCTTCTAAACGTGGAGAAATCTATCTGTCTTTCCAATCTGGGCCTGATTCTCAATTAGCTATTATTTTAGTGAAAAGCAAATAAGCCGGGAACAATGTGGTTTTCCCGCTTGAATGAGATGGGGTCTCAGTCTCACCTCATGGCCGCCTCCGCCTCGGACCTTATGTAGTACTCCACAAAACAGAAGCCACACGGCGTCTTCTTGTACTTGTCCAGGCCCATGACTATCACCCGGACGTCGCCGCAGCGCGAGAATAACTCGTGGATCTGTTCTTCCGTCGTGTAGAAGCTCAAGTTTCCCACATACAGTGTACACGACTCGCGGAGAGATCGCTCTTGCTCGGAGCGAGAGCCCTGGAATGGTGTTATTAAATTAGTAAGTACTCCCTTGTGTTTCGTGGGTATACTCACCTTGAAGTGCTGATCGCGATATGAGCTTAATTCCACGGAAGCTGCCATATTTTAGCAAATAAACTAAAGGAATATATTTTCTGAGCGTTCATTTAGTGATGGCAGTGAAGCGATAAGTTCATTGACTACTTGGCAGGTCAGATGCGATAAATATAGGAGTGACTCTGCGATAGTTGCTATTGGACAATTAAGATAATTGGATTATTTCATAAACTAAAATAATGAATATCTTCCTTATCTTGATAATTTCTTAATTACCAACTTTCATGATTCAGCGCTCTTGCTGTCTGTAAAAGTCCTTCAAAACTTAAAATAAGCTGTTTATCAATTCAACAAGCAACCTTTTCCTTTCCTGTAATTTTGTTCACAATTCAGAAACACTTTCGCTGCCATGCAATATATATAATAACAAATTATTGTTACTTTTCTAGTTATTAAAACCAAAATTGGTCACAGCATAAGCGAAGAGAGTTTTCAAAACCGATATATTCCGTGTTTGTCTTTTGGTATGTATTTCCAATTCTTCGGGTCATAGCGACATATCTCCGCGCAGACGTTGGCGTCATATCTCGTATATGATTAAACATCGATGTTTTCAAGAAAACAGAAAAAAAATTCCTTTAAAATAAATTAAAAATTGTTTCCCTTACTTTAGTGATGTGACAAAAACATCGATGTCCCTAAACGTTTCAAAAACATCGATGCATCGATGTTTTTATCGATGTTTCTCCACCTCTACTGTGGTCTTGAGCCATTTAAGTGTGACCTCTTGCGGTGGGGGAGAAAATCCGCTCCTCTTTCTGCCGAATTTCAGCATTTTTATCGATTTAATTAAATATTAAAGTAAGCATTTTATTTCGAAGTTTAACCTTACCTCACCATTTAATAAGGTGGACGTTTTAATATTGGAATGTCTTCAATATTGCTTAATTAAATTAAGCTGCTATTTTTAAATTTATATTCCGCAATTGTCAATCGAAAAACTCTAGATCTAGTGGGAAAACAGCTAAATTGGCAACACTGCTGCTGTTCCATTCCCCAGACATTTCACGGCTCGTTGTTATTGTTATTAATTTTATGGCGATACTCCGTACTTAATGAACACGACACTCAATTCCGGTGGCGGCAAGCGGCAGCTGCGCTTCCGCGGCGACGTCAACACCAGCAGCCGGGTGGAGGAGCTGCATCATCACCATCACCATGACGAGATCAAGCAGAAGCAGCCGCTAGCCCAGGATGACGTTGCAGCGACGCCGACTGCTTCGGCGACAGCGGCAGCGGGAGCAGCGCAGCAGCGACTGCAGAACGGTAAACAAGGATTTTGAAGGGGAATTAATTATGTCAAATATATATAATTATGTTTTAGGAAACACAGAGACCTGCACCAACACCTTCTACGACTTCTTTAAGGTCGAAATGACCCGTGGCTACATGCTGGAACACGATGAGGAGCGATATTCCGCGCGGCGACAGAAGATCTATAGCTTCATGCGCATACCGCGCGACCTGGAGCGGTTCATGGTCTACGGGATCATGCAGTGCGCCGACTCCTTCCTCTACATACACACCTTTCTGCCCGTCCGATTTCTGATGGCCATTTGGGCCCTAGTCTCCCGGACGGTGTCGCGGATATTCCGCCTTCGGAGCAGCGGTCAAAGGCTTCTGTATCCGGCCGAGATCTGCGATCTACTCAAGGGCGTCATCTGGGTGACGGTCACGCTCATTATGCTGCTGGTGGACACGAATCGGGTGTACCACATCATCAAGTCGCAGTCAATCATCAAGCTGTACATATTCTACAATATGCTGGAGGTTGGCGATCGCCTACTGTCCGCCTTTGGTCAGGATACCATCGACTCTCTCTTCTGGACGGCCACCGAGCCGAAGCATTCCAAGCGCGAACACTTTGGCGTCCTCACGCACGTACTCTTCACCCTAATCTATGTGTTTCTGCACAGCGGACTGATTATGTTCCAGGTGAGTTTCAGCTTGAAGGCTATAAGGTGTAGTAGTTCATTAGAGCTGGGAAAAAAATCGATTGCAATATCGATACTATCGATTTTTTTTTTTTCGGTCCAATATCGATTCTATTTTGGCAGAATCGATGTATCGTGAACCATTCATCTTTTGGATCATCAATGGCTTTTGAAAATGAAATCATTTCTTTTTTTTTTATGTTTTGGAAACGTAATTTATATTATATTATATTTATGTTTTGGAAACGTAATTTATATTCGCTTTTTATGTTATCGAATTCATTCGATATTTATATTTTAAAAACTTATAACTTTTCTTTATTTATATTAAAGAAATGTATTTTTGGTTTGCCCTTTATATGTATCAGTATATGATCTCCATGAATTGATTTCTATAAATCAAAAAATATTTCTTTTTCGATTTAATCGATTTAATCGATTTTTTTTCTAAAAGATCGAAAAAAATCGATGTACTGAGTATCGATTTTTTCCCCAGCTCTATAGTTCATGTAATAGCTATCAAATCCCCTCGCAGGCAACCTGCTTAAATGTGGCGGTAAACTCGAACAACAAGGGCCTGCTGACCATCATGATATCGAACAATTTTGTGGAGCTCAAGGGATCCGTGTTCAAGAAGTTCGACAAGAACAACCTCTTCCAGCTGACCTGCAGCGATGTCCGTGAGCGCTTTCACCTCTCCGTGCTGCTATTCATTGTGGTTATCCAGACCATGAAGGAGTTCGATTGGAGCATCACCCAGTTCTGTGTGATGCTGCCCGATTGCTTCGCGGTGCTCTTCACGGAGATTCTTATTGATTGGGTGAAGCATGCGTTTATCACGCGGTTCAATGAGCTGCCAGAGAGCATTTACCGGGAGTACACAACGAGTTTGGCCTACGACATGACCCAGACGCGACAGAAGCATGCCTTTTCGGATCACTCGGACTTGGTGGCACGGCGCATGGGCTTCATACCGTTTCCCCTGGCGGTGGTCTTGATTAAGGCCATCTACACGGCCGTGTCCTTTGAGAACCTTGCCGCCTGGCTGCTCTTCCTGCTGGCCTATCTATTTGCCATGGGCTTGCGCATCTGCCTGACCGTCTGTGCACTGGGCAAGGCCTGCAAGCTGATGAAGGAGCATCAGACGGAACGGAATAGTTCCACGCCGAGCAGCATGACCAATATACCGCCAGTCCCTGTCCCCTCTACCACCTCGTTGGGCGGTCAGAATCACAATAACAATAATAATATCAGCATTGGCATTGGCATTGGCTTGAAGCCACAAGCCACCCAAGTCTCCACATTGTTGACGCCGCCCAGCGTCGATGTCAGCCATAATTTTTCGCGAAACTCAATTGCATCGACGTCCACGCCAAAGAAAGCGATCAGCGAACAGGAGCTGGATGTCACAAACTCACTGGAGCTGGGCGCCACGGCTCTCTTCTCCAACAGCGATGTCGACTTGGATGACGTGTGCCTTAATGAGCAGGTCACCAACGTGGCCCCCGGGCAGGAGGTGTACCAGGAGCAGGACCTGGTGCGCAGCCAACCGGATCTGATGCTGCTCGACGATTCCGGCGGCGGCGGTGAGGCAAGTCCCAAGAAGGCCTCATCTCAGCGGCTGCCCAAGCGAACGCACAAGCGATCCGAGTCGGAGCCCGGCATACCCAGCCTACTGGACAAGGGAGGTGCTTCCGGCCACGCCGCGGGCGGCAATCAAACGACACAGCTGTAGCCATAGATCGATGCTAATTTATTATATTTAATTTTTGGTTTTGTACCTTGTACGTAGTTGCGTTGCGTTTTTTTGATCTTTCGTTTACCGGCTAGTTTTGCTCTTTGTAACATGATATAATATAATAGACTACGTAAGTATAAGTGAGAACGGATTTAAAATGTATTTTAGTTAATAGCTCAATATCTATGTACGTTCTCTAAAAAAAAAAACAGTGCCTGAACCTGCTGGTGTGTGTGTGCTCCTAACAAATATTTCTGTAACATTTATAAATCACATCTAAGGGGTCTCTCACAACCACATTGACTGTTAATGGAGCACTTGAAGAATAAAATAAATATTGGAAAAGTTTCCCAAAAAGCTTTATTACTATTAAAATGTATGAAACAATAATGGGGCTAAGCTACGAATATGTAAACTAAAAGCTGGCTAAATTAAACACTAGTATTGTATTCCAAGACAACAAGTTGTTAACTTCATTTTTGAACAAAATGAGGGTACTCCGATGGAAAAATCTGAGCTCCAATTGCTCCATTTGTTACAAAAAATAAAGCAAAATTAGTCATTTTCTGAGAAAGAGACCTAAAGATCTTGTTAGTCGAATGTAAAAAAATTTAAAAAGTGACTAGCGCAGTATATTATAAGTATAGCGTCACAAGTACGCTAGGCTATAGAAACAATAAACTAAACTAAAATATTTGTAATTAAAACATCTGAGCGGACGTTTTTGGGTAAAATCGGATGATAACCATGTGAGTTATTATACATTCAAGTTTTTCGATCTCCATTCCGCTCGCACTCGCAGATGATTAGTCGAGACTCGAACCGTGGCTTTAAACTGGGGCGCTCCAAAATGAAACGTTTATCTCACAGTCGAGGACACTCGATTGTAGCGTTCTTAACATTTTTTTGGCATAAATACGAGGTTTAATATATTATATTCAATCAAGCTAGCAAAGTAAAAGTCGCTTAAACCATGTCAAATAACCCTTTGGAAACATTTTTCACTGGATTCCAATTTAAAGAATCCTTTTATTTTATTTCAATATTTTCTTATTTCTCTAATTAATATCTCAGCAAATCCCATTATCATGAAGTTTTTAGGCCCGGCTGGACGACACATTAAGGGGGTCTTCTCATTGAGCAATTTTTTTTTTCGACTTTTTTTTGCATTTATTTATAGCTTGGGTAGTTGTGAATATGCCCCTAAAAGGATTTTTAGAAATTCAAAATACTTTAGAAGATACAGCCTTTTTTGTGAAGCATGGTCTTCGTCAAAATGAGCAATTTTTACTTTACTTCAAACTTTAAACGCGTTTATCTCGAAACCACGTTTTTCGAACTGGCGGCCATGATATCTCCAGTTCAACTGAACCGATTTTCATGAAACGAAGTGGAATCGACGCAGGATTGTCACCATTCTCGTCTGAATGAAGACAACAATTAAAAAAAAAAATTACTATATTTTTTTACACTAAACTACAAAAAAAAGCCCGAAATTGATTTTTTTTTTAATGGCCGCCATTTTGTCAAAAAAAATCACAAAATTATGGTTGAGGTTCAGACCAGAATTACATCTATACTGATTATAACCCCGTTTTTTTTTTTTCATTTCAAACGCTCCGGAGAGCCGGAATCGTGGCCGCCGTGACGACACCTTTTTTTTCCACCACCAACTTTGAAGTCTCATTACTTTTAAAACAGCCCTCGCAAAAATTTTTTTTTTATTTACTTTGAACCTTTTGTAATACAATAAATAAAAAAAGTTTTCAATTATTCTTTACGTTTTCAAATAAGATTTTTTTTAAAAAGGTTCCAAAAAACGGGTTTTAAATGAGAAGACCCCCTTAAAACTAATCTTTATATTCTTTATTCTTTATTCTGTACAAGGATGTTTCACAGGACAACACATGATAATTTTCGTTATACAACTGGCACAGAATACGAAATGGGTCATGGGAGTCTAAGGCTAAAAGAAATAGATAAATAATATTACTCATACGACGGGTTCGCCGGTTCCAATTGTATTCATTAAACCTCTAGATTGTTTCAAGATAACAAAATACTTTGCATTTAGTTACAAAATTTTGTTACTATATTTATATAATTACGAAAGTGTAAGGGGTTCGAGGTATGTGTAGATTTTATTAAATTAAATAAAAAATATTATTCATACGACGGGTTTGCCATTTACAATGATATCCATTTTCCTATATTTATTTAATTATCTTCGAAGTAGATACGGTATTATATTATATTTAATTAAATAAATATTATTACCCATACGACGGGATGGCCTTTTCCAACCTAATTCCATTCAAAACGTTCGCTTAAGACAAATAAAGCTAAGTCTAAAACCTCTAAAATTTCTAAACATTTACTTTAATTTATTTTTTTGTTTGGCAATCATGCACTGCTATTTCAAAGCAGTAACTTTCTGAGATATGTATATACTGTATACAGTTTAGTCATTCACTTACCCATCATTTAATATATGTTTGCATGTATAACCTTTAACATTTTCCAGTCGGTAAGATGACAGTCATCCCCATTTACCCGCACCCAAGGAGAAAATCAAATGACTAAGTTTACCACAAATTCCTAGGGGCAAAAATTGCTTTCAGCTTAGTGAGAAATTGTTTTCTGGATTTGCTCCAAAAATTGTTGGTGGGCCCCGAGCTCTGCTCTTCGCGAGGAGGAGGACCATGGGGATTCGCAGGGCAGGGCAGAGGCGTGGTGCTGTGGTGCCCCCCGTTGGATTCATGAATGAAAAGGTTTTCCCGCTTTGTTTGTGTTTGCACGCGTAGAAAAATCAACAAGCTGCAAATGGAGTGCGCGTTTAGCCCACATCCGCCACCGATTCTTGGCTCCAGGTCCTCCCGGTCGCCATCCCAACTCCCATTCCACCTAACCACTCCCCCCGGGAACTTACACGCGCGTGTACGCACAAACACCCATATCAGTATACAGCCCCGCCACGGGGCGTATCAGTTTTATGAATGAAATTCTACGCTGACCTTGGAGCAGCGCATTGTGGTTGCGTCAGTGCCCTGAACAGGGGAAGTTTTCGAAATCAGAACCCCAGAGCGAGCCCGTGGCGCCGGGCGCATGCTCACCAATTCCCGAACGGCCGAACCCCTGACTCCTCGCTGGCCATTTTCATTCATGAAAACCTCGGCTAATTTCATGAATGGCTCTTTCCCTTTTCGATTTCAAGGACACACCGCTCCCGCGGCATGGCGTCCTTATCGATTTTCCCTTTCGCATTTATGTACTTTTCACATTCGCTTTCAGCGTGGGCGAAAGTACGTTTTTCGGATTCGCTTCCTCTCTCTGTTAAATACAATTCGCTTAGATTTATGCCAGCCTTTTGGGGATTTGGGCGTTGCATTTAAAGCCACGTTGATGGAAAATTGATTTCCTGGCTTACCTGTACAGGGTATACCAACACATAAGTAGAGCAGTACACTATTTACTTTGTAGATCCCTAAGTTATTCAACAAATTTATATTAAATAAATATGTTTATTTATTTTCTTGACAATAATAATCTGTTGAAAATTGAAGACTTATTTAAGATTTATAAAATCCCTGACCTAGGGAGGTTTAATAAATTAATTAATTCTAGAAGCCAATATACAATATTTTCCCCAATATACATTTTTTTTTTATATTGTTAGGAAGTATTAGGAAGTAATGGAAAGCTATCTAAACGACTGGCGATGCGAAAACTAGTTGGAAACTGAAATTATTTGCGTGTCCTTGCAAAGAGTTTAAAGTACTGGACGTAACAAAAGCATTCGATTGTTCGTAAGAGTTACAGTTTCTTTTATTATCAATAAAGCGAGCGTAACAACAGCAAAATCTTACGTAAAAGTTATCAATTGTGTGGTTAATTTTACCATTAATGCAGTAAAATAGGCCACAACAACGATTTGATGATTTGAGGACCTATTCTGAAATGCTCTTGTTCTCTCAAAAGTACTTTTCGAGTATCGCTGACGTGTAAACTATTCTCCCCTTAAATTTCCAGATTCCTATAATTTAAAAGTAAATGTATAATTGTTTATAATTTGCTAACAACATTTGTTTGACTTTGTAAACCTTTATAGTCTGAGTAAGACCATAACAATTTGATTAAATTTAAAGAATATAAACATTTTAAGGCCAGAAAGAGATAAAAGGAAGCATTATAATGTTCAATAATCGAGTAAGATATCGGGTACTTATGTGACTCCCTTTCAAAAAAAATTCGCCCAAACTGTGAAAAATATTCGTTGCCTACTTGCAGGCTGACGCAGTAATCACATGGCGATGGCGCTTTGCATAGTTTGTGGAAGCCATAAGTAAGAACTTGCCTAGGACCTTCCACATCCGGCCGGCAGCCCGTTGCCTGCGTTAAAAATAGCCTCGAGTAAGTTCACGGAGCGAAGGCTATGGACATCCATATGTACATCTAAAGTTTTGTACACCAGTTTTATGAATGAAAGCACCAGAGCCAACACCCAACACACCCCTGAAAGCAGTGAAAGCAGTACCGAGCGCCGGGCTCCCAGGGCAATGCTTTACCTTGCTCTTGACTGCCGTTCTGCCCCATAATTTATCGATTCGCTCTCCGGCTCCGGACCTGCGCACTGCCGCCGGATAGATACAAATAGCGATGCATATATACATGTACGTGTGGCTAAAGCCACAGCTGCTTATCGTTGACACATTGACGACAATGCAACCCGTAACTGTTGCTTCCCACTGACGTCATAGGAACAGCGATGGTTGCGTAGAAGGGCCAGGCTCTGGCAAGAGCTACATAACTATCGAGAAACAGGATAAAATGGCTAGTGCTTATTACATGACAAGGATTACGTTTGTTTATTAAGTCCCTCGGGTCCTGCAACGATGCTGCAACAACAGGCATTAGCTTAAGTATTTCTTTTCCAGGATTGAAGCAAATTATAGTTCTTGAGAGTGAGGAACTCATATTGCCCTATTTTCTATGTTGATGTAGTCTCGAAACCACTGGAATTTCTCCAGCCACTCTTGCACATCGCTCCCCAGCACGTACAGCCGCACCGGCTCATATTCCGACTGGATCGCGTCCATAACGTCATCGGAAATGTCGGATGATGCCTCCTCCTCCTCGCTGTTCGGGTCCTCGTTGGACAGGAGGACATCCAGGGCGATGAGGCCGTGCAGCAGATAGATCGAACTGCACACCAGCGAGGCCGTCGCCTGGGAGCGCAAAAGCTTGAAGTATGGGTGCACGGGCTTCTCCGGCAGCAGCTCATCCACCGATGCACTGGGGTACATGACAAAGAATTCCGTTTCGGCGTCGTGTAGCGCCAACATCGTTAATATCGTATAGAGGACGCAGCCCACCAGCGGGCGCAGGACTTCCTCCAGGATCGATGGCTGGTTCCTGGTGCACACGTTCACGCTGGCGAACAGCGTCAGCACCGTGAAAATGTAGAAGCTCACAAGGTAGCTGATGTGCCCGATCACCTGTTCAAGCGGCTGCTTCGTCTGGTGGATATAATAGAATGCTGTCAGGTAATAGTGCACCACAAACATGTTGACCAGCGTCTCTATCGTGTAGAATAGGAAGAGCACCGGCCGCATTCGGGTTAGATAGTTCATTTTGAATCTGAGTACTGGGTGGCGTGACAACAAAATCGGAGATCAGTTGTAACCTATAGACAACACTCTATTCATAGTGTACAGTTTTAACGAGATCGATTTCTTAATGCCGAGTAAAAAATATATAGTAGCTAATTTTAAGCGATGCTTCGACTTACCCAGACATTTGGAAAGTGGCCTTGGAAAGTTTTGGTTTTTATTGTACCTGGACCCATGGGTTACAAGGGTATTACAACTTAGTGCCATCCGAGAATGTATGAAATACTGCTTGTTTCAGCAGACATTTGAGACTCCTCGAAGTATTTGTATATTTTGTGGATTTTGTTGATCTTTGATGATATCTTTACCCATAGATCAAGTATATTTTAAACTCTGGACTCGTCCAATGTTGCCTACACAAATCATGAAAGACGTATAAGAAACCTATGTATATTCTTGAATTCGGTAATAATTAAATATATATGTTGTAAAAACAATCGGATGATATATGTACATATGTATCTGCATGGGGTTTATTAGAAAATAAACTTATCACCATCTTTTTCCATCTCGGTCGCTCTAGCCAAGTTTCGAACCATTATTTCTAGTTTGGGCGATCAAAGATTAAAGTTATTTATTTCTACGACATTAGAAGACCATTTAAAAGATATATATATCATTAATTTTATATGCTTGCCTACTTGTGTATATTTTCAACAATCAGAAAAAAACAAGAGTTTAACCTTTCTACGCGTTGTCTTAAAACTATACTCAAGCAGTATAACGAGTTTAGTATAGAATTTATACTTCAAAATATCAAATTGTATACTCCAAAGTTTAGTTTTTATACTCTATAGTTTCAATTGTGTATTTTTGAGTATTCTTTTTATACGAACCTACATCGAAAATTCGATAACATATCGCGTTAGCTAGAATTTAGTGCTTTTCTGTTTGTCGCGTTAGTGATTATTATGAAAAAATGGTGCAGATGAGTATAATATTTATACTTTCGTAATATTAAATTGATAAGCATCTTACTAAGAAATTGTTCATACTCAAGAGTATAGAATTCATGTAACAATCGTATAGGTGCTATGATGATTTTTTTTGGGTGTACTTAATTTAATTCTGCTAGTTTTGAAAGAGTTTCTAAATACGTTTAACTTAAAGCTTCGCATTTCGGGCTTAAGAATTAAATTTATAGTTCGCTCTCTTTTAACACTTGGGCCAACAAAAAGGTCCTGCTCTGTATTTTTGTACTTATTACAGCGTACATAAAAATACAAATTATAAGAGGTTCTTGGGCTCTGGTAATTATCCATTTGATTAAAATAAATACATTTTTAGAAAGCAATGCAAAATGATTTAAAATTCTGGTAAATGAAAACATTGGTTTTGGCATTGGTTAGGCCCAGAAAAGTTCAACCAAGTGTGTATATCCAGGTGCAAAGGTATAGATACTTCCCATTACCGAACCCGACACGCTTTTGTTGTGGCGACGGAGCCGTCCGTCCTCTCGGTTGGAAAGTGCTGCTTGGGCTCGGCTCATCATAAAAAAAAAACCACTTCACATTTGCTGCTGGTGCTTCTGTTGCCTCAGTTGCCGGACGGACTGCGTCTGTCTCCCGGTTGCGCGGTTGCTGCCTGCCGGTTGTCGGTTGCTGGATGCTGCTTGCTGGAAACAGTAGCAACATTTGCCTGCCAGTTTGATGCTGTTGACTGCTGTTGACGGCGATTAAGTTGATGACGCGAGACCGCAACGAATTTACGCGCAATTCTCCACCGTGCTTGTGCTTCAGCTCAAGTGCCGGGGAGGTGGAGGAGCCGTGGCCTAAGCGGCCAGAGCATTTAAATAAATGTGTGTACATACAACACGGCGACTGCAGCGCCAAAATGTTAGCACTTTAATGAGCCGAGTCCAGAATATTTACTTTAAATCGGCCAGAAAGCATCTACCATATATATTAATATTGTAGTCAATTATTAATCTAATACAAATATTATAAAAATAAGAAAATTGTTAAAAAAAAAAAAAAACGGAAAGGGCGTTTAAATTTATTCTAGCAACCTAAATTAAAACAAGTTTTGAGAAAATCGTGGTAAAAGCATAAAATATTTACTTCTTTCAAGGACTTATTAAGCTAAGCCCTACTTGGCCCTTCTTTTGACTCCAATATTAAGCTTCGTACTCAGATAAACGAAAAGTGTATCTAAGCAGTGAGTCAAAACAAGAGGACAACAGTCCTCTACGAACACTTTTCGTCGGTCTGAGTACTAGGCTTGAAACTGGAAAATTTCAAATGGAATATCTGGGTTGCTCGCCTTTCTTATTCCAGTTGTTAATAAATTAATTTTAATATTTGTATGCTCCTTCATTTTCTTTAAAAATAATAAATTAATTCAACTCAGTTGCTTTGGTAATTTTAAATGGAAAAAATGCGAAGTTAAAATTTTATAATTGTGTAAAACGCGCATTTTATTCACTCTGCATTTCTGAGGTCCTGGGCAGGGTGACAACTCTTTTTGATTAGTCTAACGCTTCATATCGATAAAAGTATCGTTATCATCTGCCAGTTACGCGTTTCGTTACATTATTACGTTACGTTAGAGGGGTACTAGAGGTGATGATCGAACATTTTTGCACAGGAGTAGCTTAATCCGTTTGTTGGCCAAAAACACAGAACAACAACTGCAACAAGAAGCACGAAAAAAACAAATCAGTGACCACTATTGTTGTTGTAGCCACTGTATTGCCCGTTGCACATATGAGAGTGTGTGTTAGTTGTGTGTGCAAAGTAAAAGGGTTAATTCATTTACCCATTTCGACTGCGTCATCTCTTGTGGCTTCTTAACATAAGAGAACAACAGCCCGCTGCAGCGGCGGCGGTGGTAAGGAGTTGGGGAAATGCCGCTGCAATTTTGACAAGCGAACACACTGCGCTTTAGCCAACCTAAGCGCAACAACAAAGCGTTGACTGTTTTTTTTGTTCTCTTGAAATTCCAGGGATCGCACAGTAGTCATCCTCGACTCCTCTCCTTTCGGGCTCAAGTTGAACTTAAGCGCGTGTGCCCTGCCCAACACACTAGTCGGAGTATTTATTTATCTTAGCCGATTTTAGGCGATTTCGTTTTCCCTTTTGTCTCGAATTCGCTTTTGGTTTGGTTTATGTGTGATTCAAATTATAATTACATTAAAAGTTTTAATTAGACAATACACTATACTATAGGGACAACTGAAAGCTCACTTGAAAATATAACAATTGATGAAAAGCTAAGTTTACAAAACTCCAGGTTAATTTGGATATTGAGGTGTGTAAAAAAATCTATGCATATTATCTAATCCATCTTACAATATTTGCTGTCTGGTGAATCAACCTTCTGTCAGACTGCCCGTCAGTCTATTCGTATGAAACAACCGATCTCAGAAACTATAAAACTAGAGCTACCAAATTTGGTGACATCATTCCTATACATAGTTTTATATTCGATTTAAATGTGCTCTAAAAATTTAAGTACATTCGGATAATAATCATGGGAATTATTAAACAATAAAGTTTCTGTATCTACCGAACTTCTGAAACATCTAAATTTTGCGTAAGCAATGATTTATTTTTTATAAATTTAAGCTTAATTGGACAAAGTGAATTGGCCTTGTCATGTGCCCTTTAATTCCACCCACAATGCTTTGGGTACCGGGTATCTTAGTGACTTGACTGTCAGTTGCACACGACTGTAGCTTTCCAACTTGTTTTTTAGGCAACTTACTTGAAAATCCCAAGATCCTTTTTTAAGTTTTTATGTATGTATATACACTTTTTCTATAAATAGAGAAACAAACACTGAATTAATTATGTTCAATTACTTTATATTTCATTCATTCGTATGTGTCAAAAACGTCATCCTTCTTGGCTTAGGTCTTAGCTCTTAGTTTTTGGCAATATATTTCATATGTGCCTCCTTGAACAGGTTAATATCTTAAATGTGGCTAAAATCAGAAATATATCGCCATAGATGTGGGAACTTTAGCTCCCGTCTAAGGCTGCTATTAAGTGGACCAATACAATTTAATATTGGACATCATTGTACTCGCTTCGCTTTCCCCCACAATTAGGCCACTCGGAACGGTTATGTAATCGGGCGCAGTGCTGCAAATTGCCCGGCGTTACGCCCATCCCAGGGGGCATGGCGGCCACATGCCATTACACGCGGCTAAATGCAAGTGCATAAATAACAATTACAGCTGCGGCAGCGGCGGGAGCAACAATAATAGCAATAATAGGCAACTCGGCCGCTCAGGTGTCAATTGGGGGCCGCGGTGACCGGCGGCCATTTTGCAAAAGCGCATTCTGCCGATCGGCCATATATCGGCATATAATGCCCGTTGATTATTATGTTTACACTATGCGGGCCAGTGCTGGCCAAGATTGCCGGTCCTGGTAATGATCCCAGACCGAGCAAATCTCAATGCAAATCAACGGCAATTAATAATTCATCGCCCGCTGGGCCTCCTTCCACGGCGTCCGAATCCGATGGCAATTATGCGCTGCCCCGCAGCCTTGGGAGCAAAAGGGGGGCCAGGAAAGAGTAGCACAATGAGCTGGAAAGCTCCATGTGTCGGCCAGGCTAGAGGTTGGATCGGAAAACTTCCTCTAAGGTGGAGAGAACGAGTAATAGAATGTAAAAGAATTAGGGAAAATTCGGATTTGCTTTGCTTTTAAAAAGGATTTAAGGCTAAAGACTCTAAGACTTAAAACCAAATTAATTGGAGTGAATTATGAGCTTGCTAACTAGAATAAGTTAGCAAAAACAGTCTTGAGCTATCTATAACCTCACAAAAACTTTACACACTGTGCAGAAATTATAAAACAAACTAAATATGCTTGAGAAATCTCAAGGCCCTTATGTATATGTATTAAAAATATTTTATCTTTGGTTTTCAAGATTTGTATAATGGCTAGATTAGCTCGCCTATTGATTGTTGGTCATTAATAAGGACTAACTGGTGTTCTTTCCCACCATGAATGCTTGTTTAAGAAATACAATTTTTGTTACCACCAATTAGACCTAAGTCTCTAATTTGAAGTCTTGCCTGATTGCTATCTGTCCGGAAAAGGTAATCACCAGATAAACTTATCGTAAAGCAAATTGGTTCTCTGCCTTCATGTAAGTTTATATGTCCGCTAAAGTATAACAGATCGCTGATATTTATCGATTAGTGCTGCATTGAATGTTGCTATAAAGCGCAACCACACGGTTGTTTTGGTTATCGGAACTACATAAAACCGCTGTAAATCTCTTCTTCATCTTCACTTGGATATCGGAAATCAGCTTGCTAAGCCAGAAAAGACTTGACAGGGAAGTCTGAGCCCATAAAATAGTTGGCTTTCACATTTATAAGATAGACAACCAAATTTTCCTAGCCGAATCTTAATCTGACCGCGAAATGTTGACCGCCCCCTAGAATGATTCAAATAAATATATGTACATATAACATGGAATAAGTTCCACTAAAATGTTATCGTAATAACCATAAGTAAATACTCAAGACTATTGACTTATTGAAGGATTCTCATTAATATTCGATTATTGTCTATTTGATTATAGGTCATATTAAGAAACCAATATGAATTTAATTAAAATTTGGTTGACTTATGAAAATTCTAGCACTGCAAAAGGTAGAAAAGGTACTAGAAATGCAGCCATAACTCCTCAATCCAGCCTCGCATATCTAAGTAAATCGTTGCCTATATTCAATAAAATAAATTTAATATGCAAAACAGCCGGACAAGAGCCGCAGCAGCAGTACAAACTGCTCCAGTGGCCGCCTGTCGTCCAATATCAGCAAATTTGCAATAAAATATTTGTCTGGCCGTCGCTTTCAGTCGATCGAGTGCTGCGCGGTGCACGGGGGCTCCCGAGGTTGGCCAACAACAGTGGGTCGTCGAGTGGTCGCCGCCTGGCTACTGCAAATTATTTATTTGCACCTTTCGCCGCCATCGTCCGGGACGGGGCCTCCTCCTCCTCCGACTCCTCGGACTCCTCCTCCTATACTCTCTCCTGGTCCGCATTTCCATTTGCTTATCAAATCGCAAGCAATCGGCAGAGTGAGAAATGCAGGGCAAATATAAATATTAGCCGCCTGGAAACGTGTGCCCCATGGACGCGAGGGGAGGGCGCGATCTAAGACTGGCGTATGAAATTAGGCGCTGCCAATACGCCGCCAGCCATTTCGACCTGTCCGATGCATGAAAAGTGTGAAAACGAATTAGTGGCCGGGCTCATGGAACTGGACAAGTCGGATTCTTGATTCCCGATTCCCAGCTCCGATTCCGACTGGAACTGCGACTCTGCGACTCTGACTGACGGAAGGAATGAGAGCTAAGGGCAGACAGGGGTCGCAAAAGTTATTAAGGTCTTGGCAATCGTGATTTCTAAGCGAGTCCAAGCGATGTGGGTGAGCCAGTGTGTCCTCTAACCATATGGAGGTTAAGAATTTAGTAACTCTTTGGTTTTGAGCTGGACTCTCAACTCCTTTAGGGAAAGTTTGCATTCTTACTTTGTTACTATAACAGTATCCTTAACTTCATGTTGTAGTAGGCTCGTAGAGGGTCACACTGCCATCAGATCCCGAAAACAATACAATACCGATAGTTATATAATACCTAACTATGTTGAGCCGATGTTAACGTTATGTTGAAATGGCAAATCGAAGTGACACTCGGAATACGACTCCCAGTGATATTCGAGGAACTCTCTGGTGATACTAATAAATAAATAAATAAATAAATAAACAATAATACTTTTGCGAAAATTCCTAAAGCCAAATTTATGGCTGCTCTTCGATCACAACTCCTTCTGTGCAGTGCGGCCAAGAAACAGCTGTCCTGAAACGGCTTTCAACACATGTCCCCTTGTTTACGGTTGGCCATCGCCAGTCGATTTGCTCCACAAACGCCAGGCCGGAAAAGCGGGGAACCAGAGCTAAATTGTCACTTGCACATGGGCGCCCAATAATTATAACAATGGGTGGGCCACGGCGACAGACGCAGCCACGGAGCTGTAAACTGCGTCGTGTTCACAAATTTGTTTGCATTCCACGGCCGCAACGGTGGTCGCCGCCGCCACTGCCACCGCCACTGACAAAATGCCCAAAGTCCCCGAAACGCACAAAATGCGGAAAAATCGACAGGGAGGAGCCCCGGGGAGGGGGGAAAGAAAAGCCAAGCCGACGCCGTGCGGCCATCGTCACATATGACAAATTTTGTTGTTGAAAATCGTGTAGCTGTTGCGTGTGGCTTTGCCAATCGAAGGGACGTGGCAGGGACGGGGGGCTGGTGCCACATGCGTGGCGCATGCGTGGTGGAGTCGGTGACTATGACAAATCGGCACATGGCAGGCGGCCAATTAGCAAGAAGAGAAGTCCATACAGACTGGTTTGATGCCACCTGATAGACTTAAGATTAATTATAGTTAAAGCCAGGCTAAGCTTCCTCATGTGTGGAGCAGATGGATATATGGAGGGGCCTAGAGGTGGCTTCTGCCTTTATGGTTCCCATTTCATTTAGAAAAAGTTGTAAAAAAGTTTGATATTCTTGTTTTACCAAAAAAAAAAAATGTATTGATGTAAAAGGAGCCTTAAATCCACTTACGTTCTTTTAGTTCCTTAACCTTGAATAACCAGGACTTCTGGCCCTTGTATAACATTAAGGGTTAGCTTGGGTACTGAATAAGCACCGGCTCCTTGGGATTGCGAGTTGCCAATAGTTTGATGTCAAAAAGACAGCAAAACATAACATAATATACCAGTAGCCTTTTCCTTGACCACCAATCCTCGACAGCGATTTATGTAGCTGCTTGCCAAGATATAAAAAGGCCTCGAGGGTGTCCTCTATTTCTTTACGACTTTCCCCAAATTATCTCAGTGCGATTATCTATGAAATGTAATTAAATCAGAATGCCAGGCAATGCTGCACAAGCACTTAAAGATTTTCGTAGGTTTTTTATGAAGCCAACTTGAAAGGACGCATACATCTTCAGGTGAATTAGCTTCCTGGGAAGTTTTGACACTACTGCCAAATATAATTTTATAATCTATTAAAATAATATTTAATTTTTTTAATACTTGACTGACAATCTTTCCCGCTGCAATATTTGAAGCATTTCCTGATGCACCACTTTCCATAAAACACTTATGGCACTGCTACCACCACCCTGCTGAGATCAGATGCTAACGAGCCATGGATATGTTTTCATTTCAAACTGATTTTGTTTTATGGACCCAGGCATGGGGCCTTACCTGATCGACGGGGACACCACTGGCCTAGCTCCGATCCAGTTGAAATTTTCCTAATGCCGTCTCTGGCGGCACTTCTACCAGCTTTCCTCCGAGATCGGTTGCCCAAACTCTCCGCTAATGAGCCGACGAGTTGTTTGGGATCTTATTTATGACACTTGCCCGCTTATATCTCGGCTTTTGTTTCCAAAACATTTCGCTTTGGCATCAATTAAGCGATTGCTAGACTTGGAATAAGAAACACGTTTGACAATGGAAACGAGAAAAAAAACTTTGTGTGGCTGGCAGCTGGGAAATATGAAAATTGAAATGTTTTATTAATATTTTTTCAACAGCTTTGACGCAAGTTAATTAAATAAGTTTTTCCGTTTTTGCTCTTTGGTTTATTGCTGTTGTCGACAACCGTTGCAATTCTCGCAATTTCTGACAGTTCGGACACACTTGAGAAGGCGAATTAGAAATAGTTTGCCTTTGGGTGGCAACGCAAGCCCCTCCCCAGATGTGGATGTGATTAGATTCGCGGATGGTTTCATGCATCCAGGCTACCAATTTGTCACAGGCAGCTTCTGTTGATTTGTTAAAAGCTTTGGAAATATAAAGCATATGTTGTATATAAGAGACATGTTTTGAATGAATTATGCCAGTTATTATAGAAAAGAAAGTGCTAATCAAGAATGCAAGGAACAGTCAGCAGAAGACATCTCCAACTTTTTTGGTGATGTCCAGATTTTGTGAAAAAAAAAAATTATTAACTCAAACAAATGGTGTACAAAGAAATGTTGTAAAATCGTAAAAATAAATGTTGTGCAAAATAAATTTTGGATAATTTTGTTCAAAATTTGTCCAAATTTTATTTTGTTCAAACAAAAATTTGGACAAACAAAAATTTGGACAAACTACAAATTTGGACTAACAAAAGTTTGGACAAACCAAAATTTGGACAAACTAAAGCTTGGACGAACTACTAATTTTATTTTGTCCAAATTTTTGTTTGTCCAAATTTTTGTTTGTCCAAACTTTTGTTTGTCCAAACTTTTGTTATCCTAGACAACAGATCTCCAAGACTAGCTACCAAATTTGGTATTATGTTTTGTTTAAAGCAAAAGTCTTGAGTTCGTTAAAGATTAATAAATATGAAAATAATTCAAGGAAACTCTGAAAAATTGAATTCGATTGGATGATAAACTTGGTAGTTATTCGAAAACAAAATTGCAACCTTCTATATCCATCGTGCTTCCACTCGCATTTGCTTCAGATGGCTAGTCGAGTCTCGAACTGTGGTTTCGAACTGGGGCGATCCAAAATTAAACTTTAGTTTGTTTCTTTTTACTTTCCAGGTTATTAACGAACATGTATTTTTAAAGTTGATCGGAGTAATCGGTTAAGGCAAAGCTTTGGGTACCGGATATCTCTCAGACGAGCACATTCACTGTAGCTCTATTATTTGATCAGACAAAAACACCTCTTAACAAGGTAGGATAAAAATGACGAACGCACATTCATCTAATAAAATTCCTGATACCAAATTTTGTAATGGTTAAA
Source organism: Drosophila tani (assembly GCA_008042535.1). Lineage (NCBI taxonomy): Eukaryota > Metazoa > Arthropoda > Insecta > Diptera > Drosophilidae > Drosophila > Drosophila tani. The sequence goes on along the minus strand of VNJO01008597.1, from coordinate 78,776 downwards.
AGTTCTTAAACAAAAATTGATTTAAGGCGATTATAGTACTATGCCTTTCGCACACTCTATGTGCTCATCGTCACTATGTGAACGGCCGTCCGCAGTGATTTTTGTAAAATCAAAAAATATTTCATTTCATTTCAATTCATGAAATATAAAAAAAAAAAAAATTAAATAGGTGTCAAAACATTTACTGACTTCCACCGAGTTTTCTGTTGCGTCTCATAAATAAATTTATTTAAAATGCGATGCTTATTTTAAGTGGATATCATTGCTATATTTTTACAGCCTTTAAAATGAATTCTTTTAAAACATTTTTCCTAAATAGCTCACATTGTTCACTTAAGTGATCTATAAAAAAATACGCAGTTTTAGGTCTTTTCTATCGTGCTCTACTTAACCCAATCAACAAGTGCTTACGATTTTATTTCTCCATTCATTTACTGGCTTTGGCCCGGCTCGAAACGTTTATGGCCTCGTCGGGTGGGCCCAGAGCCAGATACAACTGCAGATACCCATAGATACACAGATACAAATTGTGCCGGCCCGCATTTGGGGCGTTTACATTTGGTTTTTGGCCGCAACCCGTTTAAATGTCTTGAAATTCGGTTCGTTTTCGCCGGTCCGCTGGCACTTTGGTAAATATTTTAATTATTTTTATTCAGCCCCGCCCCTCGATCTAGGTAGCTTTCCCAATATCCCAGATTTGAGCCCAGATACCATCGAGGATTAGGCGGCGTTCGCTGCTCAGGAGTATCTCTACTTAATCGGCGGGACCTGCAGCGATGCTTTCTCATTAGCGGCTCATTAGGCTGGCCATTTGACGCCTCCACGCCCCGGCAGCCACATCGCTCAACACGGGAAGCTCGTTATTATGGAGCTTGACCAGCTGATTACAATGCGCAGCCAATCACCAAGACAATCGGCCCCAACTGGCCAACCCGCCGCTGCAATTATTTGCACGCGAATAAACAATTCAAAACATCTCTGGGGCGTTTATCACTGCCCCTCGACTTGGCCGGCCGCCTGGCCATTTCCCTGGCCTGTTGGCGTTTAATTTTACGGCTTTATTAGCAGGGCCATCGCCTCGGCTCGTCCAACACTGGTAATTTGATGGCCCCCAGGGCTGCCACCTGCATCCATCTTCGGCTGCGGCCTCACCTGGAGCCTGAGCTACTGTCGGCTCGGCGAACTTGTGTAGTTGGACCGCCGCGGTGCGGCGGTTGGGAGATCTTTGATGTGCCAGGAATTTAATTTGTTGTCTGAATTAACTTGAATGGCACTTCTTTGTCTGGCTGAGAGAGACGGTCCAAGAAGATGAACGAAATTCCTGGTTATTTCTGGGGCGTCTTACTTTTTGCTAAGTAGTACCTGAGATTATACATTATTCACACTTTGAACGCATCCCATTTGGGTTAAGTTGGGTCTTTACGGGGTGGTCGAATGATAACTTTGAGATTAATAAGAATTTAATAAATACTTAGCGTATTTCAAGTGAGCAGAATGAATTCTAAGACATAAGAAGTTGAATTTTAAATCAAATGCATTATATTTTAAGTATTCAAATCTAATTAATTATATTTTATAAAAGTTTAAGTAAGTTTAAAGTAGAACCAAAGACATTCGAATTTGTACACTCTTAACTTTGTGCCAGCGGAGAGAGCGTGATTTTCGTCGATAGCAGAAAAATAGCTGCATACTGCAATTCAAATGTATGCCCTTTCAGCATCGTAGTGATCTTTGGTCTTTGGTAGAACCTTTTCTATTTTTTCTTGAGCCTTTTTACATAATAATATAAGGTAAGGCTTAAGGTAAGCGAAGGTCTTCGCCAACCGATTACAAATGAAATTGTTCTTTATTTTTCAACCACTAAGAAAGCAAAATATTATATTTAAATATTATGGAAAAGTTAATATGAAGTGCTATAAATATATAAAATGTATATTTTAATACAAATGTCCTAAGAAATGAGACGGCGTAATTTTAGTTATCAGCACTGTGCCAAGAAATACAGTCTCCAAGCTATTTTCTTTTAAAAATATCTTTAGTCACTGGTTCCTAGGCCTTTGAACCCTTATACAATGCTTATTTCTGGTCATTCAACTTAACTTTTTGCATTTAACATAAAATAAAGGTTTCAAACCCAGAGTGTGATTTATCAATCACGTGGAATCTCTTCGCACTCTGCCAGGAACTTTGATAAAAAGAGAACCTACACACTTCTGCCTCCGGCCACTTGTTGGTTATGATTTATGCGTGCAATTTGCGTTGTATAAAACACGTATTTATGCGGTTGGAACTTAAGAGAGGCTTACGGAATGTTATCCCAGATTATGAGCGGGAATTCAATCGGAAAATGCGAATGGACAAACATTTTGTTTGGCGCTTAATGATCAGTCATTGACTTGGTTACTTTATGCTGTGCGCCAGCCACGAACACCATTCAACCATTCACTAATAATAATAATAATAATGATAGCAACTGTAAGCGCATCGCTCTGTGACTTTATGGCTGAAAGTGCGGAAGAGGACAGGACAGGACTGCCTGGAATAGGCCCAAAACCGGACCTGATCGGGCCACAGCAGGCAATTGGGATTGGCTGGGCGTGCGTGTGGCATTTATGTCGAACTGTCAGGCCAGATGACAGGCCTAAAGTCTAGTGACAACGCTGCCCTAGAAGACAGTCCGAGGCAGGTCCCCGCGCCCCTTGAGATTTCTTTCCAGTTCCAGGCACGCACTCATCAAGCTAATTGCCATTTACACCTAAAACTGCAATCAAATCGATACCAATTTCGACACTAATTTGGGAACGAAATGCGGGAGGAGTGGATTTTTATGTCCGACAATGAGGTATTCATGGTACCCTGGAATATCATGGCAGGGTATGTTTTGGTTTTTTGGAATTTTGGATATTGGATTTCCCAATATTTTATGTTCTTATTATTGCCTTTGCACACTGGAAACGATCAATTGCAAATCAATTTTACAATATAAACTAAATTTTAATTTTTTTGTGAGTAAGAAAAGCAAAATAAATGACAATATATAAGGACAATATAGCGAACATTATTTTTAATATATAAAAATAGCTATGATTAATAAAGTTAACCCTAAACAAGGTTAGAACTAGCCTTTGTTTGCTTTGGCCACTTTTGCCATCTTTAAAATATATATTTTTAAAATAGTTCCAAGCTCAATATACCCAACTTGTACCCCTGCATCGGGTTGGACAATTAAAATAAAGACATCGTCAAATAGTCAGATGCCTTTCCAAAACTTCATTGTGTGGCATTTACCATTTTAATGGTTCCAACATTTTTATGGGCCTTGTCTAAAGGGTTTCAATATGGTTAGATCGTTAATTTCTGTCTGATTTGGTTTTTTCTTGGGGATCTCCGTCGATGGACAAAATACCAGAAAAACGTTTTCGTGTCGCTGGCCATATATAAAGATCCATAAAAATTCCGATTTTTAATATGCAAATTTAGGAATAAAGGTAATTCGCATGGGCATAAAACAAAGGAAAAGGCTTGAGGAAATTCTGGGGCAGAGACGCCTCAATTAATAACTATTTTGCGATAATATCGATCCGTGATAGTAAACTTTATCGCCAGATTGTAAAAAATCAACGGCACGCTGTGTTATTGGATCAATTATTCAGCCGAGGATGAAGCGAATGGCTATCGACTCTAATGAACACATTACATAAAATGTTGAGTTTTATGCCCCACTTTGAGAGGCGGTCATTTTTACTGGACGACGCGCCAATTAGAAGGGAGAAGGGCCCCTGAGAGGGAAGGAGAGTCGCGTCGGAGTCGGAGTCGAAGTCGAAGTCGGCTTTAATGGCAATGGGCCAAGCCATGTCTGGGCTTTGGTTTTATTGTCTAGCTACTGATCTGTATCTGTTGTATTACTCATGTTACCGTCGTGCAACGGCATAAGAAATGTGGCCGCTCCTCATCAACCCGGTCATTACTTGATTAAGTTCATTTCGCGGCCCAGTTCGGCCCAGTACTGCGGGTTCTGTGAATTGTTGCCGGGGAAAAGCGATACGGGTAAGCGATACTATCCAGATTTTCCCGCGTGTGGCAAGTTGCAGTGGTAAATCGCCGGTTTATACTGTCTAGCATTTCACCTGCTCGAAATGCTTCATAATTCACCAGTTAATTGCATTCCAAAAATTATTTGAATGACTTGTACAGAAGGAGTTATGAGCCATAACGAATCGAATTTCAAACACAAACTTCTGCCTCGGCTTCGGCTTACACAGAAGATCTCCAATCTTGAGTCTGGCGGCTGCTGTCTCACCTCATCAATCAATGCTCGTGGCCCGAAATCGAAAATCTATTTTTGCTAATATCGCATAATCTTGATTACTCATTTCCGGCGCACATCACAACATTATTGTCAAAGGCAATTGCAGGAAGGCAGAGGAAGTAAAGGGGCTCCGCGACACGAACTTGTGGATACTCTACTAACTCTATTTAGTGCATTCATCCGTTAGATGATGGCTAAGACAAAAGAATCTCGAGTAATGCGCCAAGTCAAGTATCTCGGAAAAAAAGCAGAAATTGCGCCCAGTCATTAGGCCGAGGGGAGACCTGATTCAGAACCCCAGACGAGCGGAGGCCCACAGACCGTCAAGTACTCAATAACTCACAAAAAATATTGAAAAAAAAAGAAAGAAATAAAACGATCAATACAAGAGACGTTCCTACATACAAGAGGGGGCCAAGCTCGGCGGGTCGACAAGTAAAAGAGCAAAACGCAACAACGAGAAATTGAAAAGCCACAAGTCATCTCAGCTGGTGGCTTAAAAGGCGCGTGCTAAGCCATTCATATTCATAAAAAGAGCCACAGCGAGAGACCCCAGAGATAAGTCGAGCCAAGTTACAAAAAAAAAAAAAAAAGATAAAAAAATTAAATAAAAAAGGATTGGCCAGACCTGCTTGGACGGCGGGTGGGTGAGGGTGTGAATCTGAGGCAGCAGCAACATCAGCATCAGCATCAGCTTCAGGTTCAGCTTCAGATCAGGCAAAAAACTGGACTGAAGAACCCAATGAAAGCAAACGGACCTCCACAGACAGTGGGATCAGGAGGGGCGCTGGCGAGACCCACGACCGAAGACCCAAAGACTGAATGTCGGCTACAGTTCCGCAATGTCGCCGGGCGACAGCATCAACATCAACTCAACATGCCTCTATATACTGTAGAAAGCAGCACACGGCGCAGAGCAAGAGGAAGGGAAAGAAAAGAAGGGTATAAAAACCCTCTTCTACTCTCCTCATAATAATATTATTATTTACTGTACCCTACCAGGAAGTATCACAAGATTTGAGCTATTAAGAACAGGAATTGAAGCTGTTACCAGGTGCCCCGACTATTAAACACCCGACACTTGACTTGATTCTCTTTAACCAAAAATGTTGCATACGTGCTAGGCGTTAGCTTAGCATGTAATCTTATTTAAGTAGTTTATTTTTGATATATAAGTGTAAAAATTAAAATCTATTAAAGACTAGGTTTTGGAATTAATGGGCAATTTTTAAATTAATATTAAAATAAACAAGTTTAGGGTTTTTATTCGTATATATATGTTACATATATTCATATAACATATATGTATAAATATAACTCGTATATATAACATTCCTTAATTATTTCTAAAATAAAGTTTTTGTTTTGTCTACCAGCAGTGCTAATAAAATCTTTAGGGGTTCGAAATGCCTAGAAAAGGTGCATAAAATTATGCAAAAAAATATTTGTTTCTGCGTAAATTTGGATTTATTACCGATTAAACATTTTTTAGCATCGTTTTCGGCTGCATTTTTAGGAATTTCGAAACCCTGTTACACTTCTGTACATTGTATAAACCGAATTTCAATAAATATCTCCACTTCTTATTACTCAAGATTAGTTCATAAACCAATATGCATTAACAGAAGCTATTAGTAAAATAATTATAACAACACCTGACACCAATTCATAACTTTTTTAATTCCTGATGTTAACATTCTTTGAAGCTCTACATTATTTAATTTTACATTTAACCAATCTCTAATTTATGAATAAGCAACATCAATCAACCACTTTAGTTCCATTTGCATACCTTTTCTCTGGGTTCTGATAGTCTCTCTTTGCTGTTTTAGAGCGCATTACCAAAGCTCCATAATAGGAAATACGCATTAAGGGTATTCAAGACTCTGACAAATGTGGCTTTTCCCTTTCATATTTGTTTCAGTTGCCTTTCTTAGGGATGGGCATATCCGATTTTTTGTTACAGCTAAAGCCTTACGGACGGACTGCGTCTGCCCGGCCCGGCCCGTCCCGGCCCGGCCGCGTGTGTTGTTGTGATGGTTGAGCCTGTTGTGGCTGTTGCCGTTGATGTTTTTATCTTGTAGTCAGTCAGTCACAGTGGTCGTTGTCATGGCTGTTGTTCCCCCGATGCTGTTGTTGTTTGAGTTACCTTTGGTTCGGCTGGGCTTTGGCGTTTGGTTTCTATAGACTGGCTGTGTGATTTACCAGTTTGATTGATTGGATTAGGTACTTATGTTATTAATTTACTTCTATTTATGTACAAGCTCGCCGGACAAAGGCCTCTCTCGAGGGCTTTTGCCCCCCGGCTCCTCTGGCTCCTCTGGCTCCTCCGGCTCCTCTGAGATTTTCAATTTTCATTCAGAGACAATCGATGGCATCCATGAATGGTGAATAGATGCTCTCGGCCTGACAAATTGTGAACTGAGTTGAGCTGAGCTGAGTCGAGTACAGTTGACCTGAGAGCTGGGCGATTAATGCTTCATTTCCGGCCAACAAGCCGGCCTGATGAGATCGACTTCGATTGACTTTGGCTAATTTATTCAGCTTGCCGTGTCAAGTGTAAAGAAATTAATATTTCACTCAGTTGGTTGGGCGTATCGTCGCAATCTACGGTGGGGGCATCTTCCACCACAAACAAACCAATCAAAGACCAATCAAACAATCAAATCGTTTTCAACACTTTAGCATAATTGTAAGTTATTTTGCCCCACAGTCGGCATTTGCATTAATCGATCGGCATTTTTGCGATAAGCATCGAGACATCAGAGACCGAAATTTTCGTTTTCATTAATTGAGGCAGAGCAACGGTACAGCCAGCCAGCCAACTGATCAGATCTCGGGTGCTGCGGCCACAAAATCGCTGCTGATAAGCATCGCCGGGGAGCGGAAAACATCGGGAAAAGAAATCAACAGATGATCGCACTCGGCTGGTGGTCTTGGTCTCTCGGCCTGGTCAAAATGTCAAACTTCTGCTTCGAGCCTGAGGCCTCATTAGCGTGGCAAGTGTGGAGCAGTGTCAGCGTCCGATAGCGACGCCTGGGCCAGGTGTAAATGTTAATAATCTCGGCCACGTTGACACTGCACTAGACAGCACCGCATGAGGGCCAGCAGCGTCTGCCGGGCCAGCCATAAAATGTCGAGTTTTTAATTCATTTTCCTTTGGTATTTCTCAAATGGTTATTTCCCAAACAAAATAATCTCCGGCCATAGATCTGAAGTCAGAAATGGATTTTTTGGTCTGTCGAGATTAATGCAGATATTGATTATTGTCTTCTTTTTGTAAAAGTAGATTGGGATCTATAATTAAGTGAATATTCAGTTGAGCATTTTTTATAGCACCATTGTCAATAAAAATTATATTTATGTACAAATATTTGACCTTATTTAAATTAACATATTTCCTTTCATATATATTTTTGTTTCAAAGAGTCTAATTATAAAATCTGTACTCTTTAATCACGAACCTATTAAAAAAAGGAACCGAGTCCATTAAATGCGTGTCAAGTCTTGGCTATTTTCTTGGTGCAACGTCTCCCACAAGTTACTTACTTTCGTTGCGCTAGTAATGAACTCAGAGCCAGACTCAAAAGTTGCTAAGGTAGAATGGCTGAGAGGCAGGCCACTGAGGCAGACGCACTGGAGCGTTGCAAATGCATTTTAGCCATTTTGTAACCCGCTTTGGTGACGTGTCGGGATGTCCGCCACGCTATTCTCTCCGTCGCCTGTTGCCTGTTGCCTGTTGCCAGTTACTGCCTTGGGCGTCGCTCCTTTGGGGATCAGCGGAAGGAGCGACATCAGCATCAGCATCAACATCAACATCAGCTTCAACATCAGTTGCCGCAACAGCAGCACCCAATCTCAACATGACTGGATCTCTGGGCTGTGGGCCAAACCCTTTTTCTATTTCCGCTTGGCTCTTTTCGGTATCCAGAAAGATGGCAGAGAGCATCTTATCTGGGAGTTGTAATCGAAAACAGAAGACCGTTTGGACAGAGGGCTTGATTGAAGCAGAGTATAAAGGAAGTGCAAGACGACAGTCTTTTATTTGGGGATTATGCTATGAACGCGTATGTGTGATTCAGTAGTAAGCACTTCTGAATCTTGTATTTTTAAAAATTAAAATTATTATAAAGTATTGCTGAGAAATGATAGATACTTAGTATATATTGTCATTTATATAAAATTTATTTACAAATAGCTTTTATATCAGTAAAAAATTCCTCTAAGCCATATAATACATTAACTACTATTTAGAATTTAGATTATAAGTATTCGTTAACATTAAAATGAATTAAAGGGATATTTTGGGATATTTTCACATATATGTATCTGTTTTGTCCTACCTATATCGCTCTCTCTTTAACGCTCTGTCTGTAATGTACAAGCAAGGCAGCAACATCAGCTTATAAATTAGGTTCCACTCAGGAGCAAAAGAAACAGTTTTTCTTTAGCTGCACTCTCAGAGAGTTTTGCATTTTTCTCTTCGAATACAGAGAGAGAGAGAGATCTTTCTTTCCATTTAGTCTTGGGAGCGGAATCGAAAAAATAGAAGTATGTTTTCTAAATAACCTGAAAACTCAATGACTAAAAAGTTGCAACTGCTCTTACGATTATGATTTTTAGTTATTAGTTATTAAATATTAGTTCCCGAAATAAATCTTCTTCAGAGATTCTCCAATGAAGTACCTCTAAAGTTTAGAAATATTCCAATCTCTGTTTTGGGTCTTGCTTAACTTAAAATTTGTAAATGAGAGCCTTAAACGAGCATAAAATTAAGGGAACAACGCGAGAGGGGTTAAGGCCCAGGGCCCTCGTAAAGTAAATGATCAGTTCGAACTGGGACCTGGTCCCACTGGGTAGTCGTCCGCCGAGCCGCCTGCCAATTCCTCGGATGCCCAAGAGCTGGACCCTTTTGCGTGTCCCGCTTTGGTGACATTCTCGTTGTTGAATTGTTGTTATGGGTTTTTGCTGTTTCTGTTGCTTTTGTTGCTTTTGTTGCCGCGTGTCATTTTCGAAATTATATGTCACACTTTTGGCGTTAAAACAGGCACACGACCGACCGACGGACCAGAGAGTCCGACCCGTTTCAGAGTCCTGATTTTTATTGTCATGTTTTGATCTTTTCTTATTTTTCCTCCACTCCGGATTGCCTTTGTTTTTATAAATTTTTTTTTTGCCTTCTTGCTGGCTGTGGAATTGGACTTGGAGTTGAACTTAAAGTCGAGGAATGCGCATAAAAGTTTTTATGTTGTCAGAGCCAAGTTAAGACGGCTGTTCAGCGTTCTGCCTGTTGTTGCTCTTGGCCCCGGCCAGCCCGGGTCGAAGATGGCTCGTACTCGGGGCACAACTCAATTGAACCGTTAAATGTATATTCAGAGAAATCATTCTCGAAGACAATGGAATCATAAATTCTTGCGTCCACTTGTTGCATTTACTTCGATACTTTTTTTCCCAGTGGCCAGTGAAGCGTTTAATTTGAAATTTGTCCCAAACGAAGGGCAGTTAATCAAGTCCGTAAACTCTGTAAAGTGAGTGGGTGGTCTCTTTAGGTTGTCCATCAATTTGCATCGTTTTGTGGCCAACAATTTGACATTTATATGAAGATCGCCCCCATATCGGAGCTAGGAGGAGCTAGGTTATGCTGGTAGCTTTTGTTGACCCAAAAAACACGTTTATATATATGCGGCAAAGAAATCTTTTTGATTTCGTTCCGTTGTTGTTTTGTCGACAACTCGTTAAAGTTGTCAATAAGTGCACCATTTTCGGCTTCTTATCAGCAAAGACACAAGATATGCACCCAAGTCCCACAGAAACTTAAGCCTCGGCCAAAGTGAACTCGGCTCTCAACAATTTAAATGCTAATTTACAGATGGGGGAACTTCGTTTTGTTTGGGTATGTTGTGATAATTACCTCAAGTTATTTTTATTTATATTTCTCCAGATAATACGCGCTCTTCGTGGAGGGAGAGCGAGTTTTGTTATCTATGGGCTTTTACATTAAATACCGTTGGGGAATTTGTAAAGAAATGCTAATTCCGCGGCGCGTGTGTGGTCCCCGCAAACTAATTGGTTTCAACGTATCAACAGAAACCCAGACGCAGACCCAGAGACCCAGGGCCGAAAATAAATTTCTTCCTAAATGGTCGATAAGTGTAAGTAGCAGCGCCCAGCTGCTCTTCTCCTGGCCAGGCCAGGCCCTGGCCTAAGCAAGTTATTAGAATTCTTGTCACCTGGCCCAGGAACAAATTTACATGGCAACCAATAATTGAACAGCAATTTTCCATTTTCGCCACAAATTGCCAAGGACGTGAGGCATAGAGAACGGGGCGGCGGTGAGATGGAAAAACTAAATTGATTTTTACACTTGAGAATTGTTTGAGTGTGTGTACACAAAAAAAAAAAGAGTCAAGAGCAGTTTAGCCATTTAAGTTGTTTTAAAATAAAATATATTTAATATAATATAAATATATATTTAACAAATAAAAGGTAAGAAAGAAAAATTTGATAATCATAGATTGAGTATCCTAAATTTTTCTTTGTTATAATTAATTATTTAAACTTGCTGCTGTCTTTTACGTTTATAAAACACCTTGTAGTTTACTTAAATATAAATAGGTTGTGGGCTCTTCCTATTTATTGTTTTGTATTGATTTATAAATCTTCTTCCTTTTAAAACTAATATTTTTTGAGACTGCATTTATTAATTCAATCTTTAGAATATTATTTTGAATTAAAAAGTTTAAGCACAGTTAAGCAGTAATTTTAGCGTTTATATAATTCCTCTAGCATTGTAGCAAGAGCTCCCGAAATATCCTTTATTTTTGAGTGTAAAGCTTTGCAGAATTCACGCTTGCCTAAGGACACACACCGAGTGGCTGGAGTAAAAGTCCAGCCAGATTAGCAGTGACCAACACATGTTGCTGCTGCTGGTGCTGCTCATCAAGGAACGACGCACGCAAGTTGTAGCTACACGTTGTACATGGTAGCCGCCAAGCCGAAGGGACAGGGACAAGAATTCGGCTCCAAGCGGGCCAACACAACAGCCTTAGTTCCCCAGATCTCTGTTCAACGGCATGTTGCAATTTTAATTGAACCAGCCATTAATTAATTTGAACGCGGAGGGATCGGTAGAGGGAAGTCAAGTTAGGTCTAGAGAGCGAAAGCCAATGATTATTTGAAAAGCAGAAAAGATAAGCAGCGATCCATTTGAATTGTGATCACATTGAAAATTCAAATAAGAGAATAATGTGTGAACAAATTAGTTATAACTAATTTGGATATTAAACACCCGCAGTTTTGATTGCTGAGTTTAAATATATTTTATTAAAAACGAAAATGTAATAACTAGTTTTGTGATTCTCAAAAAAATCGTCCTTTTTTTATACATGTGCAATACTTTTTTTTAAACTGTTTTTCCAACAATCAATTTTTTTTTTTTTTATTTAGTATAACTTGAGCCAGTCTAAATATCTTATCACAACTTTTTGTGATAAAGGGTTAGATTTCTATATTATTATCACATTTAGCCGTTCTGGTTCCGGTTTCCCTTCCCACCTGAATGCAAATCCAAATGGAGCGGCAATAATTTCATGATTGATGGCCGCGTAGTTCGGTTAACGGCGGCCGTTGATCGTCGATCGCGGATCGCTGATCGGAGGAGATTCGAGTCGTTCGATCCGTGCGATCTGAGCGATCAACCGTTGGCAGGCTTTCGCATAAATAATAATAGACTTCTGGACCAGTTGTGCTAACATGGCTTGTGGTTAGCGTAATAATTCATCGGCTTCTGCGATGGGGGCCATCATTAGGCAGTCGAAACGGCTACTGAATTTGTGATCGGCCAGGCCGAAAATATAAATCGCCCAGTAAAGACTCATCAACATCGGTTTTCGAGAGCATGAGGATTAAGCACCTGGAGATAAGCGCGATCGCCAAATTCCGGGGAATATCTGTAAATTTGGGGCGTGTCATTTCGGTCGGATGGAGAGTTTGTGGTCCGAGCAATCACGATAATCAACATTAATTGTGAATCAATAAATGCACGCCTTGCACTGGCCAGTCCAGGGGCGGTGGGGGCGTGGCCGGGGCCTGGGTAATTGGCTCAAACGTGAGCAGAACGCGTTGCCAGGTTTGTTTAAAAGACCATTAATTAGTGAGCATAATTGCCGGAGCCAGCTTTAAGATTAATTGGAATATGAAGATATGGCCAACGATTTTCATGTGACAATCATTTAGAAAAGTCGGAGACGGTCGGCTGAGTTGGTTATAAATTTGAAAGCGAATTCTTTCCATTTAAGAGATAATTACAATCATTTCGAACGCTTATATTAATGTTAATTGTTAACTAATTACTGTAAATATTTACTAACCGGAAGTTAAGATTATACACTAACAAAATAGGTACTTTTACATAGATTTATTTTATTAAAGAAGTAAGAAAGCTATAGTCGAGAGTCTTTGACTGTGAGATACCCATTACCCAAAGCAGTTCCCTCCCAGGTGGCTTTAAGCTCGCATTTTTACAAGACTCTTGGGAACGATTACCCTGATCGACTTTTAAAATTAAAGTTATAATAATAACGTGGCAATTGGGAAAAAAAACCATACAAAATGTTACTTTTGGATCGCCCAAGCTCAAAACCACGGTTCAATTCTCGACTAAGCATCTGGGCGAGTGCGAGCGAAATAGAGATAAAAGGTTGCAACTTTATTGTGTAATACCTCCGTGTTTATCATTCGATTGTTTGCTTTTATTACAAATCCATTTACCTTTTAACAAACTCAAGTGTTTATCTATATGTTTTTCATGATCTGATCCGATAAAACTGGATCTGCTTGCCTCTAAAATTTGGTTGCTCTAGCTCTTATAAGAGCTATATATAGATCAAATATCGTTAGTTAGACCAACTAGCTAGTCCATCTCTAGCTCTGGGAAATCAAAAGGCAGGTCTTCTTAATTGCCGGTGAGCGATGGCGAGGGAGGCGCGGTGCCATGAAGCGATAGACAAATTTAATTGATGTCTGCGGCGCGACTGGCGATATGTCAGCTATCTCTTTAATGCTTCGATTTTAATTCTGTGCCACTTCCTGTCACTTCGCAATAATTACCCAAAGGAGCAGCCAACTCCGAAGCATCCCAAAGGGGAGATCATAGACAGAGAGAGAGAGAAGGAGCAGGCACTAATATATTTGTAGAGCAACGGTGGGCATTTCTTTTATGGGAAATTATTGCTATTTTTAATGCAAATGCGCTAATTACAAACACTGATAAGGCAGGCGGGTCTCGAAGGCACGGCCATTGCATTAATTAAGCATTCCAACGATGCTCGGGCAGGTCTGTGGTTCTGCCAGTTGAGCTATTTCTAGCTGGATGTTAAAAAGCATGAAGAACTTATTAAAGTTATTAATTTTTTAGTCGTATTACTTATTCAAGAGAATATTAAGATATATTTATAAAGGCGAAACTTTTAATAAAATCGATAATCGTGTTAATTTTTATTTAATTTAAGTATGGTAAATAAAAAATCTTAAAACACATAAGAGAAATATTAAATACTAGTGATTTTCCCCTAGGATGCAAGCCAAGAACCTCATTAGTACTAATTTGTAACCTCAACACATTGCGTGTTTAAATAGCGGTTGGTTTCTAAATTCGTACTTGGGAATTTCAGGAGGAGTGCCTGATATAAAACTTCAATTTTACCCTCTCAACATCGGGCATCTCTGCAACGGCTGCCAAAGTCCAGTGTCCGGCTGTCCGGCATCGAGTGTCCAGCGGCGCCTTTGGCCAAATGCAAAACGCCCGCGGCACAATGCTCTGTGACAAAGTGGCACGCTTCCGCAAAGTGTCTCCAAAGTGGATCGAACCCAGTCGAGTTCTCCGGCAAGTTGCTCAAAAATGTGCAGAGAGAGCGAGAGCGAGAGAGAGGAGAAAAAGAAACCCGAAAACAAATTAAATTGATCTAGTTTCTTTATGGCCAAGAAAGCTTCTGTGTGCATCGTGCAGCTCCCCGAGTCCCTGGAGTCGGAGTCGGAGCCGCGGAGCAGACAACGACCGATGACAACGACGACGATGAAATATGTGGCCATAGATACGCAAACCGGGGACTACTTTCGGCCAGGCAAGCCGGCTACCTGGGCAGATGGCGATGGCCCCAGTAGTGCCCGGTGCCCTTATGGGAGATGCTGCTAATGCATCGGCAGCACCCATGATGAATTAGTTTTGATTAGGCCCAGATGCAGTTGCGCGGCTCTGTGTGTGTGAGCTTCCTCAATGTCCCATCGTCCCATCCCAGCTCCCAAGTCGCCAACTTTCGCTGATCTGGCCATAATATATCAGGGCTTTTCAATTAGTCAAATGTCGCAGACAGTGCGATACGGTGGGGTTTATTAATAGCACTACGCTACTGACCACTGAGGGTCCGTAACCCCAAGTTGGCATATCTCTGAACCGGCACTCCCTATGATCAAGAGTCTGGGAATTCCGTTTGCGAAGAGATATTAAAAATTCTGTGGTGCAGTTTTGCTTGTTCGGAAAGCCTTGGTGATTGAAAACGTGTTGATCGTTCGCTTGCCAGCTCCTAGAAAGGTCCAGACTAAAATAATCAAAAATATACTATGTTTACACTATTGTTCCTTTGGAAACTATAGATTATTCTTAATTGTCAAATTTTCACCAAACGATTGCGATCTTCCTTACCTTAACAACCTAGAAAACTAAGCTGTGAAATAAATGGTAAGCAAATCATTGATCGCGAATCTTCCCAAGGTTATATTTTCTATATAAACTAATACACAGATCTAATTGGAAGGGGCAATATTGTATAAATGTAGAAAATAAGAATAAATAAAAAACGTTTAATTTAAGATCGAGCCTGCAAGGACTCGAACACTCGCTACTATCTGTAGTTGTAGTTGAGACGACGGCGAGTGAGAGCAAGATAGATAGAGGGCTACAACCTTATTATCTCATAACTCCAATGTTTATGATACAATTGTACTCAAACTTTCAGAGATCGTCTGCACAGTCTATTTATTACCAATATTTTTTAGTTAAAAAAATCAAGGCTTCAGCTTAATATTTTAAAGCCTAAGAAGCATTTTTGCTTCTGATAAATCATCAGAAAAGCAAGCAGGATACATATCTATTTATAATATATCTTTTTATTTTTTACAGAAAATCCAGGCTTCAGCTAAATATTTTAAAACAATTCAAGCTTTCTTGCTTCTTAAAAATCATCAGCTATAGTAAGCAGGAATGGTAATTGATGGATTTGAAAAATTCACTCGCTAGGAGACTTGCATAACTATAAATATGTTTCCTTAGTCCAAATTTTATTGCCTAATACCTTAAGCGAGGAATACAAATGCTGTGAGCCCGGAAAGAAGATCGACCGTCTGCATTTGCTATTCAGCGTTTGCCTGGAACGGATCACTGTGTCAGGAGCTCGTGTCGATGTCGTGTGTTGCATGCGGCATGCAAAGTTGAACTTGGCTTAACTGCTGGCAATTCTATTTATTTACGAAATAAATCACTAACGGCAACTCATTAGCAGTTAAGCAAAGATATTGAGCCGAGGCGGTACGGAGATTGCCTGCATGACATTCTTCCTCCAGTTCTTTTTTGTGGTCTCAAAAAAATGAAGTCCGGTTTTTGATAGTTGTTGCCGGTTGGTTGGTTGGTTGGTCGGTTGGTTGGTGTTACTGGATCTGAGTGACTGTTCAGCGACACCTCGCTGGCCGATAGCTGGTCCACTTCCACCTCCACCTCCAATCGCATGACTCTCACAATATTGTCGTCTTCCTTAGCCGGTATCTTGGCCAGCGCGCGATAAGCCGTATTGGTGTCCATATATTGAAGCTACCGAATGGGCAAGATGAAATGTGGCAGCTTATCAAATCGAAATCAATTTCGTGCATATCGGGCATGCCATCTAAACACCTAAACATGTCAAATAGGCGCACTTAAGACGACAACTACACATGTGCCTCCCCAGACTACCGACAGTTCATCACCTGCCGTTCGAGGACTGTCCCGGGAATGGGGGATTGGGATCGGTCGGCCGGCCAGTTTCCGAATAATTTTGTTTGCGCCTGTCATAAGCTGAACTGGGCCCGGGTAACAACTGGCCATTGGTAGCCACAGCTCGCGGCTCAAATTGTACCGCAAGCACACAAATCACAAGGCGAACCTCTCCAGCTCCAGCTCTGGGTCTGGCTCTAGCTCCTCCATCTCCATTTCCCGCTCCTCGATCCCATCTCCTCCTGCTGCGGCTGCTGCTGCTGCTCTCGTTCGATGATGATTGCTGCGCAGACAAGAATTTCTAGTTTCGGTCAAGGCAGAACCTTAGCCGTGGCAGTCGAGAGGCCGAAGACGTGGTAGCCGCAACCGTGAAAGCATTTTGCATTTCTATGCCCTATTCAAGGCGGGCTTTCCAATTTATTGATAAGGCTAGGGAGAAACTATTTGTCTATTTTCCTACTCTAAACGTAAAATGCATAAAATGCATTAATTCTTTAATATATTAATGAAAAATAATCAGGTCTGAGAGGTATATAGATTAAAAATTAAATAGATTTCAATGCTGCTTTCTATTAGTTCAAAAACAATATTGGAAGAAATATATTCCAATTCAAATTGAATACTTGGTACTTGGTGCATAATAATTTATTATGATATTATTTAAGAAATAATTATATAAATATAGTATTATATATTATAAAGATTTCAATGCTGCTTTCTATAAGTTCAATTACAATATCAGAATAAATTTATTGTTAAAGTTAAATAAAGTTGAATCAATTCAAAATCAAATTGAAATATAAATATTCAAATTGAAATATATATAAATACTTGAAGAAAAATAATTTATTAAGACATTATTTAAGAAACAATCAATGTAACTTCATATTATATAGATACAATATCAGAAGAAATATATTCTTAAAGTGAAATATAGTTGAATCAATTCCAAATCAAATTGAAATATAAATAAATTCTTGGTACATACATAATAAATATATTCTTGTTTTACAGCATTCTTTTCTGTCATTTATATAGCTACTTTGCGAAACTTTTGTTTTTTTTTAAGGAATCAAACCTGAAAAAAATAATATAAAATCTTGAAGTGTTAAGACAAATACAAAAGTAATGTCTCTTAACTAAATTAACAATTCGAACTCGTTGTTATTTGATACTTTGGCTTGAGCTTCTACCTAGTATAAAAAGTTCAAAGCTGGGCAATATCTTAACTAACTGATGTTAACGAAAAAATTGCAGATATTCTGCATTCTATAGTTACTACTTTACTACTAAAATCAATTGGTATTAAAGGTAATCAGAAGGAGCTGGTAAGAAGGAACTTTCAGAGAATGGTGGTACTTACTCCTACAAAAAGAATACCCGAACATCATAAGAAATGTTTAAATTAAACCAGTTTTGGCCAGGCTATACATACATTACATAGAACAAGTGGCTAGATATTAGAAAAAATAGCTACATTTTATTAAAATTGCACAAACAATATTTTATTTTACAAACCTAGAACTAAAAAAATAGTTATTCAACCCTAAAAAAGGGCTAGATTAAGCCACCAAGTTTTAATTTAACCTCACTGGAATGCTGTGTACATTCTGTGCAGTCGGAGGCCGAAAAAATAAATAAATTGACTTGCAAGTCTGGGCTGTGGGTACCTCTGCTTTAGACAAATTAAGAAAGATAACATTTTTACAGATTTTGTTCAAGCTTGTAAGAGCATCTCGTCTTCCTCTGAAGCTGGTTTCGTTTTTCCTTTCCTTTTTGCATTTTTACGATAGAATTGCGCTCATAACTTTTGCCAAGTCCCCGACATCGGCTGCTCGTCTTTGGCGAGCAGGGAAACTGAAGAATTTTAGGCCCGACATGCGCCTGTCGCTGCTGGCAGCCCAGTCGGCCTCATCGAGCCGGCAACGGGAGCAACAGGTGAGCGGTGGAGGTGGAGGAGCAAGGCGAGGGCAGGAGGAGGGCGCAGCGCAGTAGAGGATCGGCTGACTGGCCGGCCGGGAAAGAACGGTGCTGATGGAGAGCGTTTCTTTCTGGTCAGTCGACTTTCCTGGCTGGCGCGCTTTAGCTGGTGGCTGGTGGCTGGTGGCTGGTGGCTGGTGGCTGCAATCGCTTTGGAGTTTGGAACATTTCATTAGTTTTGAGTGCTGGCATATATCGTCCGTGTCGTCGGATGCCGCTCCGCTTTGGCTATTATTTTCAATTTTATTGCGCTTTTTATTGGGGCTGCATTTCGCTATATATGGCCACGATATGGCTTATTGAAACGAATGCCTAACTAATTTATATGACCAGAACGGAGCCAATTCGCAGAGCGTGCGAGCTGGAGTAAAAGACGGATTTTATGTTAAATTTTAAATTTCGTTTTAATTTGTTCAAAAAGTGTTTTCGCCAAATTTGCATATTTTCTTTTCTTTTTTAATTTTTTTTTGTTTGGTTTGATTTATCTGTATAGTATATATAATTTGAATATTGTTTATTTACTTTGACATAAAATATCAACTTAGAATTAGGGATATATTAGTTTAGTGTTAAATTTATAGCAAACAACTGATATAGTTGGGAAGGCTGAGCTTCCCCCTTTGGATGATAGAACCGATTCGACAGACTTAGCGATCTAAACACAAAGACAGTCTTTGAAATTAGAGTTAAAGAATTGAGAGCCTCTTAACGTATCATTAGATGGTATTTAAGTGGATAATGTGCACACAAAAACATTAAGAAACACTTACTTTCCTACATACTCGTATTCAACGCACAAACAAATTATATTTGAACGGCAATGCGACATCTACAAAATACATCTGCAAGCTTCACCTTTTGAGCATTGAATGTCTGGTTGTGTGTTTGCTTAGCTACGAATAATTGTTGTCTAGCTAAGAATGCATCAATAAAATACATTTATTTAAGTGAACATTACATTCATATAATTTATATATGGAAGAAAAACTGTCCATAAGCAACTCGAGTTATAAACACATTTATGTACACAATTAAATACACCTACGGATATATATTCTGCTTAAGCCTTCCCCCTTTTGTTTTGCGACTGAATAATAATATTTATTAATAAGTTGTAACACTGAAGCATGCATCAAACGAACAATATAAATCACAACGTTTAAAATTTAAAAATCCCTTCGTTAAATATAATTACTTTGTCTCTGTCTGTGTTTTATAAGCTTCATTATTTTCTTGATGGCACATAATTTTCACACATTCACTTGTCATTTTGGATACTTTGTGACTTACTCTGGGCGTTACTCTAGCTAAGAAATGCCAAACATTAACTTTAAATACAAATATATAGATTAAGACGTGTGTTTTTTGTTTTCCTTTTTGTTTTTGGCACTGCCCATTACCTTATCTCCTATTTCATATATGTTTTTACCTTATTCCCTCCTAGTGCTAATTTTTGTCCGTTTGTAGCGGCTATGCAAAATATATTTTCACCATTATTTTGCTATAAAATAGACTCAAATTTAAAACATCCTCAAACCATTCGTTACTTTCGTATTTCAGCTGTCGTTGCTTTCTACATAAATCTGTTGTATACATCATCAAATATATTTGTCAAGTGGCACAAGAGTTCCGATTAGTTAGGTTTATGTTTTTCGTGTCTGTGTCAACACTTTCTACTTCGATTCAAGTTCGTTAGGCTATAATTTGTGAGGCGCCAGACTCATTCAGAATAAGCTGAACATCGAATTCGAAATCATGACCTTATATCCATATTTATTCTTACATATATAGGTGTACAGGTGATTCATAGCCATACGAAAATATATACAGCCATGCATAAAATTTGTGTGTGGAGAGTTCAAAAAGGACTAGAAAGCTTTTCTTGCACTTTGCACTGTAAGTTATTTAAGTTTTCTATTGTCTAACACTTACGAAACTCGCTGTACTCTTTATACGATCCTTATTGCCAAGGCCGAAACCATCCATTTTTGTTCTTCTCTGTTTGACTTTTTTAACAAATAATAAAAATACTCGCTTTACGCTTTAGATTTGCTCGATATTTGGCCTCTAAGCGAAAATAAATCAATTATTCTATTTTTTTTTTTAATTGAAAACATGCTGTAATTCATAAATAAATAAATAATAAACAAAAAAGTATGTTTTTTGAAAAATTGTTATATATTTCGAGAAGTAAAATAAACTAATAATATAAAAATATAATAATTAAACTTAAAATTAGTTGTACGAACTAAGAAGAAATCGATTTCTACAGTAGACTGAAAGTATGTTTATTTTAAAAATATCATAAAATAAGATAAAATTAAATTTTCATTTGCCGTTTTGATTTCGAATCAATTAAGGAAGAACAAGGGGCATTTTTCCAAATTTAAGTTTCTGTTTTTGTTAAACAAGTTCTCCTCTCTTCTCCTCTCATCGTTCCTTCGTAATTAGCACACAAAATTCCATTATTCGATTTAAAAGTAACTTTTGTTTTTAACTTATGCAATTTATAATGCTTAGAGGAAAAAATGATATGCTAAGGTTTGTGTGTGTGTGTGTTCAATTACGTTTCTGAATGTTAAAACCTAAAGCTAAACCTTTAAGACAATAAGTTAATAATTATAGTGTACATATAATTATTTTAAAATGCAATAAATTAGTGTGTGTGTGGGGGTGTTAGCATTTTTAAAAAATGAACATTAGCTAGGCAAAGGCGAAAGGATTATAATTTTTAAAATTATTTCTGGTTATTATGTATGCAGTTATGTAAGGAAATTAAAATTAATAATTATTACACATGAGATCACAGTATTAGAGACATAAGTTAAATATTTTCCCATTTCAGTTATATATCAAATATTATTAGTAATCATCAATTTGCTTTAGTTAGGCTTTGTATGGTTAGTAACTTTGTTTTGCTTTGCTTGATTCTTATCCTGGCCATTACTGGATGTGCGATATATATATGTATATATATTATCTAGGCTAACTGTAGCATATTGTATCCTCATTACGATTTAATGTCTTGCATAGATTTTGCTGGTAGCACAACCCCGGTATTACGACTACAACTCAGTATACATTAATGATTATTCAGCATCGGCGATTGGTTTGCTTGGCTCGCATCCACGCATCCACGCGTCCTTTGCTATCCTTAGTCCTCCGAGTAGTCGTCCTTGTAGAAGAAGGGCTGACTCGAGTCCTGGCCGTGCCACACGTAATTGAACTGCACGGGGCTGGTGAGCGGCGACAGGGTGCCGTAGTCGGAGGTCAGCTCGAAGGGAAAGGCGTTCTCGTCGAGATCCAGAGCCAGAGCCAGGTTCACCTTGGGCAGGGGAATCCTGGCCCTGGCAGCGCCAGATGCCGACTTCTCTAGCCTCTACATGCTCGCACTCGAGGTGACTATGGCCAGGTCGGCGGCCTGCAGGAGGTGATGGTGGGCATGCTGATACTGCTGGTGTTGCTGCTGCAGGCTCAGGTGATGCTGCTCCTGCTGCAGTTGCTGCTGCTGCTGTTGCTGTTGCTGCTGCTGTTGTTGCTGCTGCTGCTGCTGCTGCTGCTGCTGTTGCTGCTCGCCAC
Organism: Drosophila tani; assembly: GCA_008042535.1. Lineage (NCBI taxonomy): Eukaryota > Metazoa > Arthropoda > Insecta > Diptera > Drosophilidae > Drosophila > Drosophila tani. The sequence continues at coordinate 56,886 of VNJO01008597.1, read as the reverse complement.
GCACCTTCTCCTTCTTGATGCGCTGCTTTAGATGCACCTTGGCGTGCCGCTTCTTCTCATCGGAGCGGGCAAACTTCCGGCCGCAGATGTCACAGCTGAAGGGCTTCTCCCCGGTGTGGGTGCGAATGTGGGTGGTCAGGTGGTCGCTGCGACTGAAGCTGCGCATGCAGATGCGGCACTGGAAGGGCTTCTGGCCCGTGTGGATGCGTATGTGGCGGGTGAGCTCGTCGGAGCGGGAGAACCGGCGATCGCAGTTCTCCACCGGACAGGCGTAGGGTCGCTCGTGCACGGGCGTCTTGCTGGGGCGGTTGGGGTACTTGCGCGGCTTCACCGGCACCAGCTTCAGCGGCACGCTGCTCTGCTGGTACACCTGCGACAGGATCTCATGACCCTTGCTGGTCGACGGACTGTACTCGGCCAGTTGCACGGCAGCAGCTGCTGCGGCGGCTGCGGCGGCGGCGGCTGCCGAGGAGCTGCCCCCCGATCCGGCCGAATAGCCAGTGCCATTGGAGCCGGGCTGCATGTCCGGATAGCTCTCCTGCTTGGGTATCAGCACCCCCAGGGCGGCGTTGCTGGAACTCGCGGATGAAGTGGGTCCCGGCAGCACCAGAGTCTGCTGTTGCTGCTGCTGTTGTTGCTGCTGCTGTTGCACCTGTTGCTGCTGCTGGGCGTAGTCCGCCGGGGAGTCCAGCCACTGGTACTTGGGCTGCGAGCGCACGTACTGCTGCTGGTGCTGCTGCAACTGTTCGTGGCCGCTGTGCAGCTGGCCCAGTCCCTCGAATCCGGAGGCTCCGGCATAGGTCGGTGGCGGCTGCTTAAGCAACAGGGGCGTGCAGTCCATGGTCAGGCCCAGGAGTTCGGCGTGCTGGGCTGCCGCCGCCGCTGCCGCTCGTCCGTCGTCATATGGCGAGGGGGCGGCGCCCGCAGATTGCTGCTGCTGCTGTTGTTGCTGCTGCTGTTGCTGTTGCTGCTGCTGCTGCTGCATGGTGGCATAGTGAGCGGGCAGACTGAAGAGGGGCGGCTGGAACATGGTTTTGTCCGGACTGGGCAGACCCCAACTGTTGCCCAAACTGTTCGAGGGCGGCGACATGGGACCGGGCAGAACGCCCAGCTGCGGGGAGGGAAGTTGCTGCTGCTGTTGCTGTTGCTGCTGGGCAGCTGCTGCGGCGGCGGCTGCTGCTGCTGCGTTCATGGCGTTGCCTGTGGTGGTGAAAATGCCACGATATGAGATTTTGCTAGCCTGTTGGTGTTGGATGGCATGTTGTTGGTAGTGTTGTTGGTGTTGCTGCTGGTGTTGGTGTAGCGGCTGTTGTTGCTGTTGTTGGTGTGGCTGCTGTTGTTGTTGCAGCTGTTGATGTTGCAGCTGTTGTTGTTGTTGTTGATGTTGGAGTTGACTGTGACTGTGGTGGTGATGGTGATGATGATGATGGTGGTGATGTGGCAATTGTTGTTGTTGTTGTTGCTGTTGTTGGTGTAATATTTGGTGTTGTTGTTGTTGTTGGTATTGATGCTGGTGTTGCGGGGAGCTGCTCATGTGTGGCTGTTGCTGTTGCTGCTGGTGACTGTTGTTGTGGTGGCAATTCGCATTGCTGTTGCTGTTGCTGTTGTTGCTGTGATGCAGCTGTTGTTGTTGGTGTGATTGTGTGCTGTTGTTGTTGTTGCTGTTGCCTGGCGAGCCAACGCCCTCAGTGTTGCTGTGGCTTTCGCTTGTTGTCTGTTTGGCTGTTGTAGTTGTTGATGATGATGTTGTGGTGTTGTTGTTGTTGTTGTTGTTGTGTTGGGGGTACATATTACAACTATTATTACTTGATTCTTCCTTGACAATAGCCAAAGCTGGCGGCGTGCTGCGCTCCTCTTTCAATGGACTGCAATGTGACAGGACGGGACTGGAGACGGATACCACTTGGGGCTCCAGCGACAGGTCCTCGGATTCAATAGATCCTGGAAAGAAGAGGGAGAATATTTGTTTGTTAGATTTTTGAGTGTTGGTGAAATTTTTTTCGTAATAGTTTGCCGCTCTTATTGTTATAGTATTTGATTTAATTATATTAATTTAGAATAACTGTGGTTATATAAATAGCATTTGCCTTAAAGAACATATTCAACAACAAAAATGTTTGGAAATTGTTGAATATGTTTACACAGAAATGTATAATCCTATTAATAATAATTGTTGAAATTGTTGAAACGAAATTATTGAGTCACGCGAATTCTATACTTATATTAATTGCAATTAAACAAAAATGTATAATTGTTGAATTGTTGAAAATTGTTGAAATTGTTTAGACAGAAGTGTATAACCCTATTAATAATAATTGTTAAAATTGTTGAAGCGAAATTATAGAGTCACGCGATTTCTATGCTTATATTAATTGTAATTAAACAGAAATGTACAATTCTAATAGTTTGATATAACTGAAATAATCAAAAAATATATCGAAAATATTTTTAAAAATTTCTTAGTAATTAAATCTTTTCTAGTGAAGTTCTTAATGAACGTTTTTTTTGCGGGTTTTTTCTTATCGCTATAAATATTATCTTGGGAATATATAGGGAATTATTTCTTTGCCCTTGGATTCTTGGATGCTGCTTACTCCACCCCAGCCCTGTTCCTTAAGTTGATGTTGCTGTTGCAGCGGCGGCGGCAAGGCGCGATATCAATCACAGTTCGCTTGAACGGCATTGGCATTGGGCCACTGCAGCTGGGCTTTCTGGGCGCTTTGATTTCGCGGAAATCGAACGACACGGGAGGTCGCATCATCGCTCATCGTGCCCGAACCGAGGCGGAGAAGTCCAGAAGTGCACAGAAGCCGGTGGCAGCAGTTGGGGGGCAGCAGGCAGCAGGCAAAAGTGTCGGCGAGAAGACTAATTACGGAGGCAATCGGAATCTCTTCCAGCTCTGCTCTTTTTGCCCCTTTTTTAGCTGCTCACGATTGCCGTCATTAATGCCGCCTCGGACTTGAGCTTTAGCTTGGATATTGATTGAGTTGCAGTGCGCCTAATGTGCTGCGACATCAATCTGGTTCCAGCTGAGGGGGAAGGCCCGAGCGAGCGCTTGAATTCACAGAAATTTTCGCGATAGCGACTCTATTGTTCTGGTCCCCGCATGCATGCATATAGTTGCAAGACCCATTAATGCTGTCAAGGCAAATTATGTCCCGAAAAAGCAGCAACAAGACAAGCAATAAAAATGAAAGAGGACAACAAATTATGTTTCATTTGTGACAGGACGACGCATTCTAGTCTGGCCAATATGGAGCCTTTGCCTTTGTCTATATTATCCGCTCTAGCCTCTCTAGCCCGACTTCTTTGGCCAGCCAGCTTGCCAAGTTTGGCGATTAAAAGCCGCTCCGTCATTGTCATGCAAATTGTTTTAATGGATTTTCATTTGAAAATTGCCCATGTCCATGATTTCAGTGATATCTGTGCTTTCTTTTGGTGGGCGTGGGCTGTGGCCAGAATTTATGAGTGACATTTTTTTGGCTTCTGGCGAACTTTATATCCCAAGCATCTTTTAGACGCACATGAATCTTTCCCATCTCTCAAGTATATCCACTTTTTATGCATTTCCAATGGCTCTAAACGCTCTCTAACTGTGCTCGAAAAAAGCAGTCGTTCCCTGGGATAAAGGAAAGAGAGAGAGCAATTAAACTCAATTGTTTTTGATAGCAGCAGCAAATCTAGTATACTTTATTTGCTTTGCCTTAATTCAATTAGAAATGCAGCTCCATATGTTTGTAGTCTCTACATAGTAGATATGGCCGGCTCTCTGTGTATCCGCGTATCTTGAGGCAGCCGCCAGTGAGAAAATTGCGCTCGAAACATTGACACTGAACGGAAATGTTTAATACATGCGCCGTTGTTGTTTCTCTCGCTTCTAGATTAATTAAGCGTCGTTGTTGCTATTTTTTATTTATTATTATTTTTATTATGCAGTCTTGTCTTAGAAATATGAGAACGCTGCGCGTCGCGAGTATTGCAAAATTCAATTCCATTTGACATTAATGAAAAGTGAGCGCAAAAACAAGATAAATAAGAAATGCCACAAAATTTGTGACATAAATTTTATGAAGTCTATACCTATACCGTGATATAGCCATTGGGATGTCAGCATTTTATTAATTTATATTTATGTGCGCAAAGGAAAGAGAAAAATATAAAACTTTTGCTGGCTGGAGACCTCTTAAAATGCCCCATAACTTAATAATAACAACGAAATTATTAAGACACGAGAGATCGCCGGGGAAAAAGAAATCAAAAATGAAAAGCAACACAGCCACAAATCAGAGGACGTGCAAATAACAAATAATAAAAATGAAAAAAAGTGCCTCAGAAATTGGTACTTGAGCGTTTTCGAATGTTTATTTTTGATTTTGAACTTGTTATTCAGGGCAAGCCCAGCGCAGAGGAAAGGTTGAGGGAAGTGTGTTATGTATGGAGAAAGACAAAGCCAAGATAGGTTCGAGTGGCGGAGAAGTAAGTCAAGATATGGCCTAACACAACGACAATTTCCGCGGACTCCGCTGAGGCTGATTTATGTTGAGACTTAAGACTGACAACGGATTAGTTGCGCGGACTCCAGGCGGAGCCCGGACTGCAACTGCAGTGCCACTGCAGCATGTGGCAGCTGCAAGCTGCATCCATTAGCAGCAGATAAAGAAACTCACGGTTCGAGTTTCTCCCAGTCTAGCCCAGCTAAGCAAAACTCTATAAATGTTTTGAGGCTTTTGTGTCCACGATTTATGTTCTGTACTTGTTATGTAAAAATATCAGACCGAATAAAATTTATATTTTCGCGAAAATTTACGCATTTTTAGTTAAAATTATTTGGGAAATATGTTTTCTTCAGATAATTTTTTAAAAACTTTAGTGAAGCATGAAAAGTTGTAATTAAAAAGTATGTGATCTTGGTATGACTAGTTGCATCTTTAATCATGTCCTACAGTCGATATTTCTCATTAATTTACATTAAGAGTTGCTAGAATTGAGGCTAAATACGAGACTAATGTGCAAACATTTGTTTTAATATTGTTTAAAAAATAGGTAAGAGCTTTTGCATTGTTTGCCTATAAATTTTAATTTTTCTAGTTCCCTCTTCAAGGGGTTCTATATATCTTTAAGGCTTTTATTGTTAATTCTTTTCAAGTCTTTTACTCACCAGTAATGGGTGGCGGTTCTACCACAGTGGTGGGGCCAAAGAACGAGGGTATATCGCTGGACGTGGTCACCGGCGTGTTGAGATCACCCGGCAGCGCCTCGATCATCTGCTTGTGAACCTCCACCTGCTCCACGACCGAGGCCGAGGCGCTGGGACTGTGCTGGCCGCTGGTGTTCAAGAGGCTCAGGTGCGAGGCGGAGCTGCGTCCGCTGCTGGCGGCGGCGCTGGGCTGCACGGCCACGTGTCCGGGACTGCCGCCCTGTGTGGGCGTGGCTGTCTGGTTACGGGCTCGCAGCACAGAGTTATTGGCCGCAGCGGCGGAGGCGGCGGCGGCGGCTGCTGCAGCGGCTGCTGCTGAGGCGCTGGTGTAATGGAGCAGCGACGAGGAGGTTGAGGACGAGGAGGCGGAGGTGGAGTTGAGGGAGCCGCTGCTGGGGCCGGCACCGCTGGGATTGCCGCCGAACTGGGCGGGACTCAGGTAGGTGGTCGCCGCCGCCGATGACGGACTGCCGCTACTCTGGGCCGCCGTGCTTGTCTTGAACAGACAGGTGTCGAAGCTCAGCACATTGAAGTGAGCGGCCGCGGCCGTCTCGGTGAGCAGGAATGCGTGATGCGTTGGCGCCACCAGGGTTTCAAGCCCTTCCATGATCATGGCCGCTGATGGAGTTCCAGGGGCTACGCCGCCTGCAAGGGAAAGGGAGAATATAAGGATAAGTACATTTTTTGGTATATATGTATATATATATATTTTAGACTAGAAATTATAAGTGAGAGCTGAGAAACCCATAGAACCCATTCCCAATGATGAGGATCATGCAAATCCCTGCTGCGAGTACTGTGCACCTCTCGGATCTCAATTGATTTGCCACGACAGCTGTTCGATTGCATAACCAGTCGACGGGTGAGTGAGTCGGGTCATCAAGTGGGGAAATTACTTAACAATTGAATTTGTCGTCTTCGGAAACTGTCGTAGACTTTCGCCTCCTGCGCCCACGGTCGCCAGCAATTAAATTAAGATCGATTAAGCACTTAGAGCTCAGAGAGCTGCCCAGCCCTGCCCTGAGAAGTAGAACAGCCGGCTTTCCCATGGATCACCCGGCCGAAGAGCGACCCAGGTTTGGGCCGCCGCCTTACCCGGGAAGTGGGTCAGGCGGTGCACCGCGCTGGTGACCTTACGCAATCCGCTGACGCTGAAGCTGATGCTGATGCTGATGCTGATGCGAACTTATGCAAGTCTCTCAATTAGAGCCCGATCGGCGGACAGCGGCAGCAAATTTTTCTAAACAAATGCCACATAAACTTGGCTTATTATTTATTTTGTAGTTTTTCGTACGCATGTTTATCTCAGATAAACTAACCGAAACTGCGATTGCCATCTGCAACGAGTTTGGGTCCTCTGCGTCCCTCTTGATCCCCTCGATCTGCTCGGTGTGGCGTCATCCAAGCTCTCTCGAGTGTGTTGTTTTATTTCTTATTTTTGTATTTTGTATTTTCCTTTTTGTTTTCGGCTGGCGAAGGCTTGACCGCGTTGATTTGCATTACAAGTGCACTCGTGTTGACAGGCAGCTATGCGCCAAAATAACTACCGTGCCGCGGCAGAGTATCCGACAGATACGACTACGAAGACCAGGGCCAGGGCACAAAATCTGAGGAGGAGGAGAGCGCGTCCCGCTTTTGGCACTTTTGCTTTTTTATTTACATTTGATTTCACGCATAATTTCCATGGCGAAGTGCACTCGAGACGGGCAGCGAGTGAAATTACATTCAAAGCTGTAGGCCACAGACTCGGATACACGGCTCGTAGATACAGATACAGATACAGATACAGTTACCGACACAGGCAGCGCACACCCGCGGACACATTTGTGTTGAGCCAGCGCGTGCTGGGCTTGTGTGTGCCTTTTGTGTTTTGTTCATTCATAAAATTATGCGCCCGAGTCAATAATTTTTACAGTCGATCAAAGATTTGTATCTTTTTCGAGACTGTTGTTGTTGTTCCTTCCTTTGCCACATGAATCATCCGCGGGCGGCCAAAATACAAATCCAATACTGCGCTCCCAAAGTCTGAAAACTGGTTGGAGAGCATCGAATCCACTTCCACTTCCACCAGCTCTTTGGACTTCTTGGCCCGGTCTTTGTCTTCCCCTGGTTCTTAATAACTTGGCTAACAATTGACACTCCCTTAAATAAAAAAGAAAAACCAACAGCGGCCACAAGTCGAGCTGTAGATGGATGCTGTGTTTGTTGCTTATCTACAGTGGCAACTGGCTAAGGCGATTACAGCCCGCAGTTTGCTGGAAACTTGATGGGGAATCAAGCTACCAAGAAAGTAAAGCCGGCCTGGGCCTGGGGTTTTCCCCTCGCCAGCGTTCGCCTTAGGCTATGGCCACTGTCCCACCGGCCTGCGTTTATGTATATTGTAAATCTTGTCTCCGGCCCGGATCCCCTGACTTCTTTCACTCTGCATATTTTTGCATAGCATTTTTCTTGATTTTGTTTTTAGTGTAGTAGGACAGACAGCACACACAGCACACGTCAAGAGATCTCTTGCCATGAATGAATATTGGCAGAAGCCGTGCGCCAGAGGGAGATGGATATCCGAGAGATACATTTAACGGCTCGATGAGGAAGCAGCATGGCAGAGAGAGGCAGAAACGCCAAGCATGAAAAAATTGTTATGTTGATATTATTTTAATTAAGTTTTGCGCGAACCGGTTGCCATTTCCATAGTGACTCTATGGGTTCTACACATCCAGCCGAGAGTGTTAACAATTCGATAGATGGGCGCCAATTTGTTTGCTTTGGCAAATGAGGGGAGTAGGGAGCAGGGAGCAGGGCGGAGAGGCCGTGTCTTGACCCAGACCCCAGACTTTTAGCCAGTAAATGTTTTCATTGGCAGCAGCCGCCGCCGCGCTGAAGACCTCATTGAGGATTAAATGTTGAGACGCGTGAAGCGACCTTTGGCTACTTAGCGGCTCCAAAAATAAACTACAAGTTTGTTGTCTTGGGATCTTACGGTCTTGTGCAATGCTATCCGAGGTACTCATATATGGATAGATTTGCATTCCCAACCTTGACAGGCGGCCGAGAGAAAACAAATATATTTATTTCTCAATACCAATAATGGTTATTTTTATTTTTATTTCGCTATTAATGTGAAAAGAAATTGGAGAAACGTTTAAAGGAGAAGGGTAGGCGATCATTAGTGCGCGTGTGCGAGTGTGTGTGAGGAGTAAAAGTATCTTGCAGATACATAGATAGAACACATGCAAGTTGCATGCGACACGGAGCCAAAACGAAACGATGATGGAATGGCCGGGCGGCAACGAAGTCCATCATTCACACAGCGGGAGCAGATACACTCCCCAGTCCCCGATCCTCATCTTGGCCGGGAGTGTCCAACAAGTTAACATGGACAACAGCAACAACAACAACAACGGCATCGGCATGAAAATGTATCTTTTGCCGCCGTCTTTTGCATGCGTAACACTTTGTCACACTTTTCATGCCAACAGCTCTGGTCTGGTTGTTGTTTTTCCCTCATGAGAACAATTAATGAAAATAAACAGCCGCAGGCCAGACAACAACACCACACACAGAAAATACACACACACTAACCTACCAGCCGAATATGTATATTTTTATAAAGGCTTTTTTGTTCAGAAATCATTTTAGTGGGGGCACTTAAATGAACATTTTCTTGTTTGACTTGGCAGCAAAACGCACAACTCCCGACGGCAGCTCCAAGCTTTTGGCCACTTGGAGTGTTACACGGAACAAATGTTAATTTATTTAAGACTAAACACAAAAATAATATCATTCAGATATTTTATTAGAAATATAATAAAAATAGAATGTCATCAGAGAATTGTTTGACTAATTAGTTTTTGCTACACTTTCTAAGCTACGCTTCTGACTTCTCTCTTCGCTATAAACAGCTTGAATTTTATTATTTTTCTGAACAGCACACTGTTTACATTTTTCTCGGTGTAACAAAGAGGGGGGCCGATGTCAAAGTGCCTTTTGGCAACTGCAGCAAGTGTTAAATGAACTCCACGACCCATCAGCGGCACCGTCGGCGGCACCTTTTGTCTGGATCTCATAATTAATTTCCTAAATACGAAAAGCGATGGAAATGCTTCAAAAATTGAAAAATGATCTTAAGCCTAGGTAGTTTTCGGTTGGTTATGGGAGGCTTCATGTAAATCACTTTGCTAATTGCCTTTCCATTTCCATTCCGCGGTGTTTTTGTATCGAAAAAAAACCGCCAAAAGGAAATGCATTAGCCGCTTCATGAGCGGGGGCGTGGAAAAGCTTGGTTGGGAAATGCCGTGGATATGTAAGTTTGGGGAATGCAGACGGACCAAAAATTTGCCATCAAATTGTAAACATCAGATTGCTATTTTAATTGAGCGCTAAGTGTATGACAATAATTTAATTACAAAACTGCAAAGATGCACTTGCGCCCAGAGATGCATTAATTCGCGACAACATAGTTGCAGTCGTAAATTTTGCCGCTTGGCTGTCCGCTCCCCAGGTGCTATCTAAATAACGTGCAGAAATTTTTATTATGCGTTAAATGAATTTTTATATCTCTCAACTAAATCGAGGAACACAGAGTAAGGCGCCTGGCGAGCGGAGGGAAAAATAGCACCGTTGCCATAGGGGCGAATAATAATAGAGATGAGTTTAAACAAATATCAAATGCTTCCTGCTAATAAATTAAATAACAACAAGTAATAGAATGTTTTCTAAATATAAATTCGGAACAACAAATATTTTTAATAGGACTTTAAAGCCAAATACTTTTTTCTAAATATAATTTTAGACACTAAAACATTTTTATAAAGCTTTTATGCAAAATATTTCCTGTACGATTTGAATATATTTCAAAGAAAATTATTTAATATAGAAAAGCACTTTCCCAAATAATGTCATTAAAAAAGCCTTACTAACACTTTAAGCTGAAACTGAATCACAATCACTTTCCAATTAGAAATACTTAAAAATGTAACAACACCGAATTTTCCATTTTATTCAGCACACGCATAAATCAATCCTAAAATTAATGCTGTTCTGTCGTTCACATAAATTCAATTTGTAGAACAATAATTCAACCAGAAATCACAAGGAACATTTTTCATTTTATTTAAAATGAATTAAATAAATTGTTGGAATATATAAGCATGTATTTGGCCACGAAAATAGATTCATTTTCATCGAAGCACCCACCTGGATCGCAATGGCACTTGCAGAAGAATTCAAAGGGATTTTCCTTTGGGCTTTCTCTCGCCTTGCTCTAGGCTTTTCCTAGCTCTGCGATGGCTATGGAATTTTCACTGTAAGTTTTCGCGAAAGTTTTGTTCTCACTGCGAGCCGAAAATCAATAAAGCACTGCTCGTGTAATCATCTTATGCGGCTGCGGGGGCTGCCATTCATGCCGGAATATCCTTTCCCTTTTACTTTAGTTTTGGTTTCAATTTAAGTTTAAGTTTTACTTGAAGTTTTAGCTTTAGTTTTGCGGGTTTTTTTTATATTTGTTTAAAGAACTTTGTTCTATTGGCACTGATCACTGCACAAACAATTTGTTATTTTCTTGCTGGGATTTTCCGCGTCGTATGTCTCTCTGTTGGGGACTCTTCTGACTTGATTTTTCTGGCTTTTATGCTGGCTAGCTACTGCTGCTGCTTGGGCTTCTTCTATTCCAACCGTCGCGTTTGCTTGTCCGAACACAACTGAGGCACGAGATGCGCCCTCTTTCGGTTTTTATGAATGAAACTCAACATCGCTGGGCCCCCGTCCGGTTCGCTCACACACACACAGCCACACACCGAAGCTCGGGCGGCACGCGCCCCACAGTCGATATCGAAAGAGTCTCTCTTTCTCTCTGGTGGTGGGGAAATCGCACCGCTTGCCGACGTCACCGTGCCCCACACACGCACACTGGCACGTTCACATAGCGTAGCCGGCCGGTTTGCGCCCGGTGCCGATCCAATCGTAGGTCTGGTTGCCTCCCTACACTGCAGCCATTTTCATCGCGCACGCGCACTCCAGCCAATCAACAGTTTGCCAGGCCTTTCCGCCGTGGTGAGTTTCGGCTCTTGCTCTTGCTCTCGCTCTCTGCGGCCACGTCTCCCCTTTTCGACTTCGACTCTCTCGCGGAGGTAAAAATAATACAACAGGTACCGGTCCCCCCCCGCAATCGATTCGGGCGCCTGTGTGTGAGACTTTTAGCGGCTGGCAAATGTTATGATTTCCCGAAATACGTCATCGGTGTGCGCGAAAATTGCGGCCCATTAGCCATAGCGGCAGAGCCATAGCAATTTTCGCATCGACGTAAACACCGAGATCCCAATTGTTTGCATGAGCCAGCCGCCAGATATGTACCAAAGACGAGCGATTCCTAAACAAATGATTCACTTGACCATTTATGGACAGTTTTCGGGGCCTTGTCTGCACCGGGTGCTCCTCCTCCTCCTCCCCACTTCTTCCGGTGGCCGCGGCAAAGGTCAGGGTGGAAATTGTTTGGGAAATAGTTGTTGGGAAAATGCTTTGGCAAGTGTGTCTGCCTGGGATTCTTCCGAGTGTTTTGATTCACCGGCATTTGAGACACTTTTATTGAGTTTGCGCCTGGCAGAACTCTTGGCACCGGGTGAAGGTCAGTGTGGGAGGGGAGGTGCAATAAGGAAATGTTTAAAGTTTTGTTTCTTTAAATGTTTTGGGAAATATTTGGGTTTAATGATACAAAGCTAGAATAATTTATTTATAAGCTTTAAGAGTTGTCGGCTTACAAATAATTAAGCTAATCATAATCATAAATAATTCTAATCATGCCTAAATAAATTTTTTTTAATATTCCATGACCTTTAAAACTATTGGTAAATAACTTAAACCTAAGATACCAAAAAATTCTCAAGAAAATCTTGCTAGGAAAATATTGTTTGGCAAATTTAGTTAAAAACATAAAGAAAAAAACACTCATTGATACTGCTAACATATCGATTTTCCACGGATTCAACATCAACAGCAATATGATTTTCTATTATTTCCATCGATAATCATCCAATTAAAACACAAGGCTTTTTATAATATTCAATCCGCACTTTCTACAAATTTTTTTTTTTTTTTATAAATAATTTAAATTAAAACACTATTGATCTGCGTTTAATAAGTTATATGAAAACGTTTTTATTAAATTTGAAAGCTTTTTCTTTTATGGTCTCTGAAATAGAGGCACTTAAACGTGGCTAAATCGACGCGCCTGGTGATGCTTCCTGTTACATACTGTATCGGTTCAAATTAAGTAAATAATCCTCTTCTACCCTATGGATGGTTTCTAGAGAAAAACTAAAATAAAAACCACTAATTTATTTGTCTGATTAAAAAGAATATTTTCTGATTGCTTTTAAACCCTATATAAATCTCAATATGTCATATTGTCCGCCTCTTATAAATAGTACTATTTAATTACTATTACCATGATTATTTTATGTTTCATTTCGCTCGAATAAATTGCTGTAAAACTTGCATAAAAGTTTATATTTCCTTGGTTCCGCCGAGTTTTTCGGTTGTGTTCGGTTCCTGTCCGTCCGCCGAAATTGCACTGACAGCCTTTATGGAATTTCGGCTCATATGTTTATCATTCGTTCACATTGTAAATGAAACAAGCGTTTTCATGTGCTAAGGACAAGGTTGCACGTCTGTTGCTGTGCACTGGCAGAGGCATTCGGCAGTCGGCATTCGGCATTCATTCCGCATTGTTTTTACTGGGAAACATAAACACAAAATTGCAGCTAGAAATAGTGCGAAAATCGTATTGAAACGTTGCCAGAAAAGAGCCACAACTACATTCTGGGGTAATAAGATGGCAGTGCGGTCAACCGTAGGGCTTGGTAATCAGGTGATATTAGTCAGTCACGTCCTTACGCAGACGCCGGCACTATTGTGTTGATTGGAGCACACGCCATGACCTAAAAATATACACCTGGGGAGGTGTTTTCTGCTCTTCGTTTTTTGCCGGCAAAAAGTTCAACGCCAGACAACAACAGAGTACGTCAGATAATCGCCAGATATACACAAGGGATACGGATACAGATACAGATACAGATACAGGCACAGATATATGCGCCCCCCACCCAAAAATAGAACTTTGCCTCATTTGTGAAAGTTTTAGCCAAACAAAATAAATACAAATCGCAAGCGCTCCCGATTATTTTTAACCTTCACATGATGCTGACCGATCGAGGGCCCAGAGGGGGTTAAGGCCGATGGAAAGGCACAGGTGTAGGCCGTCGGCCACCTGTAGGCCAACGTACGCCAATAAAAACGAGCGCGATTTTCATGTAGTCAGTAGCGAGGAAAATGAAAACTCATTACGCTAAATATAGCCTGATCTATTCACACAGTTTCCTAAAATTTTCACCGTCGATTTCTAGTGACGTTGTTGGTGTTTTTAGGAGGGGCGGTTGTGTTGTTTTCCCAGAGGGAACACGAGCGGAGAGTAAAGGCGAGAGGTGCTTCGGCCCAGCCCCTGACAAAACACCCACGAAAATAGTTTGCACAATCTAAAAATACACTTTTGTGGCCATTGTAAATTATTTGCTGCCTGCTGCCTGCTGCTGACTGCCTGTTTGATTGCCGATCATCCAAAGATGGACATGGCTGGGATTTTGGTGGGGGGCGTGCTCTGCGCTCTTATGAGCCCGGCCAAGCTCCCAGCTGATGACTGGAAGCTGGGCCCGATCGCCTAAGCCAGCTGAACTGCTGCACCTCTTCCTCAATTTGGTAGCAGTAGCAGTTGCAGCCGCAGCGCACCCAGGACAGGTCGGGTCTCTAATAAACATGCAAATCACAAAAAAGAAATAATTAAATTTGCCTACTTTTATTCTTGGCTCTTTTGTGGCTCCAACAAATAATTAACGTGGTTTTTGGCGCTTAAAATTTGGAATACGAGATGTAGGCCAGCATTGCCCGAGTAAAATCGAAAATAAAATAAATTGGTAACGTTGTTACCAATCTAATTAAGTTTTATAGTAAAGCAAGTTGGGTCTGGAGTGGCTGTCATGTTTTTAAATATTTTTAATATATTACTTAGGCTATATACTTTATACAATTTAGCTGGTCACCAAATAATCGATGATCTGATGCTCTTCGTCGGTCACTGGCACTAATTCAACTTCTAGATTCTTATTCATCTCGATATCGATATCCTCATCCATATCAGGCGTTAGGTTGTTCCCAGTTTTTGGTATTTACCAGACTTTGGTTTTTAGATTCTTGTTCTTCTCGCTAACAGATTCTCTAAGTCGGTGTCCTTCACCTTGTCAGCATAATCTGTGGCCACCTCGTCTGCCTTCTATTCACTTTGGACAATGCATTGTACATTAATGGAGGGTTGATATCAGCCTAATTATTAATATGTGAGATCTCAGATCCTGGCACTAAAATTGGCATACGGTCAAGGACCAAGGATCTCTGCTTATGTGGTATAATTTGTTTAAATTGGTTGCGTCAAAATTTAATATTAAAGGTCTTTCAAATGCTTTCAATTCAAAACCACATTAATATCGAATTGTTTTTACATATTTTTTAAGAAACATTAAGAGATATCAAGCAATGTTTCTTCATAAAATTCAATCTAATCAAATAAGTTAATTTAATTGTAAACAGAAATTAAGAAACATTAAACTTTTTGCAATAAACTTTGACGATCGTCGGACTGCATTCGCCATTCTCCTTTACCTATCCGAATACCCGACACTGTATTGATATCTATATCTGTCTATATGCCAATTCTTCGGATGTGTGCGAGTTCTGTGTATCGTGTGGGTTTCCTCAGCCGTGTTATCTCATTGAGAACGTGGCTGAGCGTGCGTGGGTCAACCTGGGGAGACGCTGCCTCTTGATGAGGCAGAGGCGTTAGATAGTCGCAAGTCGCGAGTCGCAAGCCAGATGACACATGGCACGCGCCCAGCACCGATACAGACACAGGCGCAGCCACAGATACATCCACTGGCGCGGATCCATAGTACAGATACAGATACACGACAGCCAAACTTGACTAAGAGACAAACAAACAGACATTGGCATCAATGCCAAGCCGAGAGCTTGTCTGTCTGCCTCTTAGCCAAGGTCCGCGATTTGCCGTAAATGGTGAAAAGTTTTGTTAGGGCAACTTTTGAGTTACAGCGCGCGTAGGCCGTAATTAAAAGCGTATTGACTGGCAATGCAACTCGTTTGCTCTGCCACTGCCATCCATCCCGCTTGCACTCGATGCGATCTCGCTATCCGCGAGATACACTTGAGACCGGGCCGCTTTTCCGTCTTTCTATTCACTTGTTATTGGTGGTTGGCCAGTCGACGGATTGCCCTCGGAACACAAATTGTTTTGTTTTGCCCCGCCAGCTGCCAATGGGCGCTTTGTAAGCGCTTTCAGTCCGATTGAAAAGCAACGCACTTGATTGTCGCCGTCGCCGTTGCCGTTGCCGCTGCGCATTACGCAAGCCAACTTCATTTTGGCTTTGGCCACAGGTGAGAGCCATAAACCTATGGCCAAGTGGGCGTCGCCATCAGCTTTTTGGAGCTGAGGTGTGAATAAATTTATATACATTTTACATATAATATATATATATTTCTGTTGGGATTTATCTCCGCAGCGATCGTTTTGATAGTGCTTAAGTTTCACCGCTTGGAAATTGTCAGGACATAAAACAAAAATCCAAAGCAATTTTATTTACTGTGCCGCCGTGTTATATGCTCTGTAAAATTCATAAATACATCTTTTGATTTCTTTTATATTTTATTTCATTTAATTTATGAGCATCATAATATGCTTTATGATCTTGGCATGTTGCCGTAAATTGCTGCAGTCAACAGCAAAAGGGGGGAAATACTGCTGTTCAGAGACACAAATTAGAAATTTAAACATTTGGAAACGCCGAAAAAATATTCCATTGGCTGAAATAGAGCAGAGACAGCGATGGAGTGGGCGGAGAACTGGGGACACGACGGAGAAATACGGATCCAGCGCCATTTTCCTTCCCCCCCGCGTTGAAAGGTCGCGCGGAAAATGAGGTGAGAATTAAATTGGATTTTTGTGATTTTCGGCTTCTTTTTATTAGTTGTCAGTTGTCCAAAACAAGTGCATAAAACTTAGGAAATTAGTAAGATAATTAGTGGAATTAAATGTATGGCCAGATTGTTACTCGGAAAAATTTTAAGTTGATTAGAGAGTGACAATTTATGATCCACAAAATTGGCAAATTAAAAATGATGGTCGAATAAAAGTTTGGAGGCGAAGAAGCTATTATATTCTAACAAATTTAGATATCATCAATTCTTGTGAAATCTATAATAATAAAAATCTAACTAGGATGTGTGGAATTTCATTGAATACATTATAGATATTTAGTTCATTTGAAAATAATTATTATTATTATTATAATTATAAATTGCTTAGCATAAAATGATAGGGGATAAAGGAAGAAGCCTAAGTAATACACTTTTCACTTTAAATCAGTAGTGGCCAGGTGTTTCATTTGTGTGAGTAAAAAATAGTGGCTAGATATAAAATAATAGCTAACCCTTTTGTAATATTGCATCAAAAATGGCTATAACTAAGGAAAGATATCTTTAACGGCCGGTTTCTACACTCACTGTCAAGATAGGATAATCTTATTGTAAAACAAACCGGGTTTCTCCGCTCCTAAAATGCATCTGAACGTAAAGGATTAAAATAGATAAACTAAATTAACTATACTGTAAGCGAAACAACATAGTTGCCACTAAAGACAGCTGTAAGTCTATTATTTTTCTTCATTTACTTATTTTTTCGAGAAGGAAAATATTTGTCAAGGTTCCCTGTCAAAGTTTGATCTCATCTGCCCGAGAAAAATTATCATTGTGACCAGAAATCAACCCTAAAACTGTTTTTAGTTTTTAAAAATGTGTATCCTTGAGCTAACTGATTCTTAAAAATGTAAGTAAATGTTTGCTTGTTGAGCTTATTGAAGATGCAATATTTTTTAGGATTTTCAATATAAATCTATGAGTATCAGTCAAGACTTTCTCTACTATGTCTGATTGTCAGTCTCAATTTTTGGAAAGCGAAAATCCTACAGCAGCAGCAGCAGCTGCCCACTGTCCAAATGCCTTTGTCTAATTGCGAACTCTATGAGTTTTGGCACAAAACACGAATATTCATAAATAATAACTCGTCGCAGTCCCAATTAGGAATAAGCTGCTGCTCGGCCGTATTTGATTCCGTCGAGTTCAGCCTGTTTCGGGCGGAGAAAGTGGGTCAAATAAAATGGCATCAGAAATAGATTGCACGAATGTGTTTGATAAGTACTCATGCTCTATTTGCGCCGATCTTTCACCACACAAAAACATGGCAATCATCTAAATATAAAACGCGTGCCTCACTCGAACTAATTTTAAAAGCGCCTGCCCATGCACATATTTAGCCGAATCAAAAAAGAAATACAAAAAAAAAAAACAAAAAACCAAAAGATAGAAACAAAACCAAAACCAAAACAAATCAAAATTCGTTCGTTCATCTTTTCTTTTTTATTATCATTATTTTCGCCATGGCAAAGACGCAGAAGAGATTCACACAGAGATTGACAGCAGCTGGTGGGGGGAAAATTGGCTGAAATGCCCAATCAGCTGGCGGAAAATAGAGAGAGAGCGAAAGAGATTCGTGTGCCGGGCCAGAAAACAAGACCTAAATTGGCCAAAGTCAGCAGGGGGTCCACCGCTCTCTTGGATCTATTGGATCTCTCTGCCATCCGCTGGATACGTCAGTAAACAATTAACTGCGGAGAGATTTAAATGGCAAATCCCCATCGATGAACCGAGCGAGATGACGCGAAAAGCGCCGCATGCAAATAGCAAAATAATTACAATATAAATTTTCCACGTCAAGTTCATAAATTCTGTGGCGCTTAATCAGCTTCGCCCGCTTTAGATGCTCACGTAGATCTTTCCGTATATTTTTAGATCTTGTTATTTTCTGCGCTCGGTCAAGGTAATTTTAGGCACAAAAACACACTACTTCCCTCTAATGACGTTCAAACGGGGCAATGGGCGATGGGCGAGTACCGAAAATAGCCAACAATGATTGGCAAAACCCATTGGGGCGAAAAATAGATTTGGCTGCATTTTTCGGACTTTTGTTTTTCCCTATCTGTGTGAGGTTTTGATGGATTGGGTGCCTGCATTTGGCCGCTTGCTGAAAATTCGTTGAAATCCATTTTAATGGCTTTATTTATGGGGCGTGCATGGGCAACGCTTTTTTTTCGCCTTTGGATATTTATGACACTGTGTCTCGGCCACAAAAAGTTAATCCCACTAAATGCCGTTGATAGTTTATATTACGATTTGTTGTTCTGGGAGGAAAAATGGAAGATATTCAGATATTCCGGCGTTTTAATTTTAGAATTGTGACAAATGCGCAACTTTTTACGGCTCCATATGCCGAGTGATCTCCAGTTTGGGTTTTATGATTGATTTTCATTGTTTTTCGTGACTTTATTGTGTGGATATTTTTCTTGGGAAAAGTGTTGCTCTTGCTTAAAGGTTTTTATTTTAGATGCAACTTGTCTGACCTGAATATATAGTGGAAGTTTTTTAATTTGTACTAGAAGGAAATGTTTTTTTATTTATATTTTTTGTTCACTTTCTTTCATTGCAAGTACGCACTCCACTTCCGCATGCTCCTGGCGACCCCAAACATTTCCCCTCCCAAATTGCGAATATTTTGGTGGCTTATCAAGGGACATGAACGTCACATGGATAACAGATAGGGATACAGATACGATTGCGTACGTGTAACTATATAGAGATAAGTCGGGCAGCGTCACAGAGCCCGCTCTCAAGAGCATTGTGCGTCAATCAGCATAATATACATGGATATATAGATGTCACACGGCTAAATATAGTCAAGGCGTGCCGTATGCAGTATACATTATAGCGCTGGCGATATCGGGAAATATATATCCGTTTGATTAAAGGCACACAAAGGGGGCCTGGCAACCGGGCAAGCCAAATGTGAACCAATTTCCAATATTGTCAGCTGCTAATGAGCAGATTCTTTGCCCGGCCAGAGTGCTATATCTGTGAGGAAATATCTTTTGGGTTTTTCGTCGTTGGCATCCGTGACACACTTCGCAGTTGCATCATTAATTTTCAGTTCAGGCAGCATCCATATGGAATGGAGGTCCCGCGCTGTATCTTGGGCTAATGACACAAAACTATCTGGCTCTGTGACAATGGGCCAAGGCACAAGGCACAAGGCACACACGGCTAGAGGCAAGAACAAATTTTGTCGTGTTTGCGCTGCCAGATTGCCATTAATTTTGTATTTATATAGATATATCTCTATAGCTGCAGAGGTGCCGGCCAAGACATTCCTGATATATCTTGTAATTTTTAATGTTCGCAGTGTTGTCGAGTGGAATTTTTGATTCAAACTGAAGTGTGTCACGTCGCCGGTGTTGGGGGGGGCCTTTATTGATTTAGTGGCCCATTTCCTTCTTCCCTCTTTTCTCTTTTCTCCTCCGAGGTATTTATAGAGCTGCTTTCCTCCATGACGAACCAGAAATTGCAAGCCTATATTTAGCCCCCAAATCTATGGAGCACCGACATATAGATAGGCCATGTTTACTTCGCTCACCCCCACACTTTTCGGTGTGTGCTTGGATTTGTTTAGACGAAGGCGACGTCATAGTTGTATTCTGCCCGCGATGCCCGAATTCTCGTGAACTTGACGTCGGCAAATAATTAGCCGAAAGCGTTTCTGCTCTGCTTGTTGTTCAATAATAATCAGCAGCTAATATTCGTTACGTGGAGCGGTATAAATAGTTCGCGTCGGAATATATTTAGCTGCGGATACACCAGGAATCGGTTCTATAAACGCCTGTCTATATAGTTTTGATCTCCCCAGGCTAAGCCAAACAAATTGGGAGGAAAACGCAAAGAGAACTAAAATGTGCAAAGATGTATTCTTTGGATAGGTGATTCTCCTGCTCCTCCACTTCTGCCGGCTAATACAGTTCTTAAGTATTTTCTGTTTTGGCTGTTTTTCTGTTCGCTTTCGTTTTCGTCATTTTTCATGCCGGAAAGTCCGGGGTGGATGTGTCGTCGTCGTCTACACGTCAGGCAGGTCTCATTGGGGCCGCATAAATCCCTTCAAATGCCATGACATGTAAATATTTTCCAAGTCTTATAGCAGCCGCAGCCACGGCAACAAGCTGAACAACTCTCTTGACTTGCAGCGCAGCGCTTATAAAATATAATTTCATTCTATAAGAAAAATGCAAAGTGACAACATAATTCGCCAGTTTATCATAATCAAAATACGCCTACATTGTTCGCCTTATTTTTTGTAGTTGCTTTCCTCTCTCTCTCTGTTTTTTTTTCTTTTTTGATTTTTCTGTGGCATGCAAACACTTTACAGGCACGCTTTAACAACAAAAACAACGACCACGGAGCACACACAACACCAACACACAACAATGACACAGACGAGTGTCAGGCCAAGTTGTGCGAAAATAACTTCAAATAGTTTTTTTTCGATCTTAGTGCTTTTCCACTCCGTCTACCCCCTGCAATAATTTCTCCTTCCTCTATGGAGTACATGAAATTTCTTTTTGGCGACTGACAACTTGCATTTTCAAATTGTGTTTACTCTTATAAGAGGTTGCTTTAATTATTGTAGAAAATGTCCAGACCTAAAGACAATAGAGCATTAATTTATTTTTAAAATATTTTTCAAGTCACCTTGTAAAATTGAAAATATTAAAAATTTATTTACTTAACTAATTAAGCCTAGCATACAACGTTTATCTTAATAATTAGTTAACCGAGTAACCATCGCTTATGCAAAATTATTTATTTATGTTTTATGTTTAAATAATATAGAAATTTCCATACTTAATAGTATTTTAAATATTTCTACAAAAAGATGGTGCATTCATAGCATTTTTCCGATTTTATTACATATTATTTCAAGTGCATAAAATTGTATATTTTCTTAAAAGGCTTGTTGGTTTCCTAATATTATTCATTTTCTCAATTAATATATTTAAGTCAGCATGAAAAATCGATGCATAAATATAATAAATGTATAGATTTGAATATAATAAAGTTTCTGTTAAATAAAGTGTATGAACCTTAGTTATAGGGTATACAGATTTCATCACATTTCAACTTCAAAGTTGTCTCCTTGATATTTAGATTTGATTTCGCACACTAATCTGTTTGCTCCTCGTCTAATGTTGATAATCTCACGGCTAATTAATGCTGAACACGAAGTGGAAAAGTCTTAACACGCATCAGTATGAATCATTGTGAGTGTTGTTCTTAATTAACAGCGAACTGTTGGATGCACCTAGTGGCGGGGACAGGCGATGATATAAATGCGTCTCAAGATCTCACTTCAGGCCAGTCGTCCATTCAAGAGTTTCCAGCGAGAGGCGAAGGCAGAAAACAAAAACCGAAACCGAAAAACTCTTTAATGAAATGTCAGACACTTAAAAACGTAATTTTATTTTGGCACTCTTTAAGCCAAAGTCGAAAAACAGGTCAAGTAACAAAGTGATTTTAATGCTCAGACAATGTATGAGCATATTATACAATTCATAAAAGAGACTCGGCCAAATTTGGTCAAAAGTAGGCACCACAAATTTTGTGTCTGCCGTTTTTTTCTGCCTTCTTCTTTTTCAGCCATCATCTTGCCGTTGCTTTGTTTTGTTGTTTTCGGCGGTTTCGGTTATTTTGTTTGGTTCCCTTTGACTGGTCTTAACCAATTTTGGGCAAACTTTGTGATTTGTGCTTAATTGCGGTTTTCGCTTCTCTCCCTCTCGGAGCGCACCTTTTATGGTAACATTTGTGTCGAGAGTCGCAAAAACAAGTTAATAATTTCATGGCTGGCTTAATCATCGTTAGCCACGTCAGGCTTCTGAGCCGACTATTTTTAACAAAACATTTCACCATGGAAACGAGTTGGAAGCTTCTGCCTTTGATTTTTTGTCTTGGACTTGCGGTTTTTGTTTCTAAACTCAACTTTGTGAATGGCAAACTCGACTGTTAATCAAAGAATTAAAACTTTGCCAGCCAAAACCATTTAGGTTTTATTTTAGTAGGTTTTGCAGTTATGTAAGCGTCCCTGTTTCCCTACAATTTGTTGTAGAATTTATACAATTGTAATTTAAGATAATATATAATATAAATAGTATTAGTTAAGAAATATAGGTAAATTTGTACTATATTCACAATTCTATAATTTTAAATATAAAAGCTAAACAATTGAAGCTTTCTTGGATAGACTCTCACTGTAATTCGAAAGATTTATTCCAATTCGTAAAGTTTTCAATTAAACTTCTTACCTAAATGTATTATCAAACAAAAGATCTCTTCTCTCTTGTTGCTCGTTAATTACTGTAACTATTTTTAACGCTTGTGTCAACTGTACAAGAGTCTAATGAAAATTTACGAGTCGCGCAACTTTGTTCGCCGTTCAACTACGTCAAACTGAATGGCGTGAAAGTGAAAATTAAGTCAAGGGGGCAAAAAAAAAAGGCGGGGACACGGTCACGGACACATCTTTAAAATTCCACCTGTTGTTGGGAAACTTTCCACAGTCAAGGACACCTTGCTTTCGTCATAGCAAACTTCCGCAAACACACCGACACGAACACCCATACGCACACACACACCCAACGCAGGCGCCCTGTTAAGTATGCTATAAATTGTCGCATTCATTCATAAAATCCACCGGGCCCACAAAAAAGTTTACGCAAGCAAGCTGAGAAGAAGGCGCCCAGCCAGAGAGTTGGGGGTTCTCGCAGGGGAACAGTGCCGGCAATTTTTAGCTCTATCGATTTTCGAACTTCCCTGAGAGAGGAAGAGTGAGAATAAGAAGAGAGAGCGAGGGACTTACGCCTTGACTTTGAACCGAGAAAACTGTTTAACACGTGGCGCTAGGTTCAAAGTGCACCAGCCGCCGATATCCAGGGCCTGTCCTCCTTAAGGCTGTGTTTCTTTGATGACCGGTTGATGTTCCAAAACCGGTCAACATTTATCATCTCTTCGCAGTCGGAGACGCAGTCGCTCAACCAACCCGATTCCTGTGCAGAGGCCTTGCCAAGAAGGCGTACAAAATTAAAAGTCGCTCAACTGCGGCACAAAAAAATACTAATAAATTAATAAAAAAAAGAGGGGAAAAAAAGAAACAAAATGCATTGCGCAAATGCGAATGATATTAAAATGAAAAGTTTGCCAAGTAATAAACTGATAAAGAGGCGACGTCTGCGTCTGACGTCGACATATCGCAAGAAGGTAACTTATTAAACAACATGGCGCTGGCTTTTGATACCCTCACTTTAGGAAGTCTGAGAACGTGTGACATTGTTCTTTTCAGGCAGTTTGAAATAGGATTATATTAACTTTAAAACATTTTATGCAATATATAATGTCCAAAAGAAGGTTTATGGTAGATTGCTCAATGAATTTGTGATTATAAAGTTATTATTTCGAGTCTAATATTGCCCCTTTAATTTAATAAATAATAATTTATATTCTGATTTGTTGTCTGAACAGTTCTTATGTTTTTTAAAGTCTGCGGATCAAATGTTCTGTAATGTCCAGCTTTGAATTTAAAGTAGAAATTCCAACATTAATTATGTACTGAAAGACGTTATTATGTAAATAATTAAATACTTTACTTTAATTATTTAGCACTTTAGTTAGTTTTTCTACAAGGACATTGTGTCTTCGACCATGGCCCGAGCAACTTTTCCTTTCTTGTTATTAATACACACACGCACTTATATTACGATCCAGTTGTTGTTGCTGCTGCTGTGGCAGTGTGACTGCCTCGTTGCAGCAGATAAATGTAAATTATTATGTCGTAAATTTGTTGACTGCCATGTTTGTGGCTGCAGCCTCACACTGACATGGCCGAAAGAAAAAAAAAGCGCCAACAACAATGCCAGCCGACTCTGCGGCTCAACCAGTGCAAATTAAAACCCCTGAAAATGCTTAATAAAATGCCTTGATTGAGTCGCCGTTTGCATAATGCGCGAAAAAAAAAAAAAAACAACAAAATACAAAAAACAAAAACCAAAACAAAAAATAATGCGAAATATTGTGTAGAAATATGCATTAAGCCTGGGCGAACCGGATGCCTAAGATAGGCAGCAACATGTTGATTTATTCGAGTCGGCACACGACCAGACGACAATGACATACGCATCTGAAGTGGAAAAAAGTGCAAGTTGCAAGAGCCAGCCGAAGAACGTGGGCCAAAATGGCGAAGAGGCGTTCCAGTTCGCCAGATCGAAGCGTGCCAAAGACGCCTCCGTTGGATTTCGCCGCGCAGCCGGTGGCGTGTGCCAAAAGGTTCAGTCCGCCCTTGAACTCATCGCATTCGGATGCGGATTCTCATGACTGACCGACATTTGGCAGATCGGTGGCGTTCAGTTCAGGTGGGTGGATGTGAGAAAAGCAAGCAGACACACCACCGCCACACAAAGCAACCCCCGCACAACAAAAAAAAAAGAAAACAAATATGCGAAAACCGGCCACAAACATTTTTGCGACCAGACATTACGACGTCATCCATACGTTTCCTACACAAGAAAAAATTTAATTAGTGACTTGTTGAACGAAGAAAATGTACGATTTTTAAACAGTGTAAGTATACGAGATTATCCAAGTTGCTTTGCATTTTTAACAGGACTTTTTTTCTTTATCATATAAGAACATAAAACGTCAGGCATATAAGATTTTAAATAAAAATTCTCTAGATTTATAAATATTATAGTTAAGAAAGTGTGAGCTTAATCTATAATAACCAAAAGCGTTAAACTTCCTAGTGACAGACATAAACCGTTTCTTTCTGTGTACACTTTTCGATGCCAAGTTCGCACGCAGAATTTTCGCTTTCGTGTGGAGGTGGAGGAGGAGTATCCCCACGTGATCTGTGATCTGGTCGAGTCGCGTGCCACATTGTCCTACACAAAAGCCAGTAAATGCCCACAGCTCTGGGTCAGTCAACTGAACTTGCTCCATAAAAAGAAGGCAGCTCGAAAACGTAACCGATCCGATCCCCCGAACCAGACCGCAGAACGGAGGCGTTGCCAATTTGGCTTGGAAAGTGGGTGCACTTAATATGCACACTTCGCTTAGGCGCGATCAATTTTCGTCTAGTGGGGGTGTGGGAACTTTTTGCAAACGCTCATGTCTCCTGCCGTCGCCGCAGCCGCCGCCTGCTGTTTTTAAATTATTGCACATAAATTTCACACACAAAGTACTTTGGCCGCCGACTAAACTGCACCCGCCCACCCAACATAACGGACCCAAAAACCAAACCGATCCGGGACCCAGAGACCTGGGCGATCCGATCGCCTTTAATTTAATTAGTTGCGCGTGCGACAGCCTCTCCCGATCTTCTGTGGGATCTTCTGGCTTGCCGGCTGCCGGTTGCCATTGCCAGGTTCCATGCTTCAGTTGGAACGCCTTGTTATTTATGCGTCGCCTTCTTTATGGCTTCCCATATAAATTCTCATTTTGCTTGTCATCATTTTTTCTGGGCTGCTTCTCGCTCTCTGGGCGAGGGCCACTGATGCGTTAAGTGCACGGGATTTGGTTCCGAGTTGATGAGCGCTTGAGGAAATTATGTGCATTTCGGCCGATCAGTTTTGGGGCTGCAAGTGGTCAGTTCTTGTCAGCAATTGTCTTTGACACTTATATTGAGCCATTTATTGGTCTAATTTATGGTTATTTAGCCACAGTTTTCCCTAGCTTTGTTTTAAAGTTTCTCACGATAGAAAGATACCAGAAAGGTTATTACTAATGGAATATGTCCAGAGTGTTCTAAATTGATATTTTTTAAAATTTCATTTTTTATTTAGTTGACTCGAGGTTTTAGTCGGCGGATTCAATCCACGGAAATCAAGACGCAACTACTTCTGATGTCAAAATACACAAGATCTTGTCCGAAGACAAACAGTAGACTTTCAAATAGGAGATATACTCGATGCGATCTTGACTGATCTTGACCGAACTCCAAATGTGCAAATTATATATTTGTATATAATAATATTTGTATTTTTTATTATAAATAAAAAAAGTTATGTGCGTCGGCCGGGAATCGAACCCGGGTCAACTGCTTGGAAGGCAACTATGCTAACCATTACACCACCGACGCCACTACACGAGATCATATAATATATACAATGCCTTTAAAACAAAGGGCTTAAATTGTAAAACTAACAAAAAATCAATCTTAAAAGTATATAAATTATTTTCAATATTTTTATTATATTATCTTAAAAAAATCCCTTGTTTTTATGTAATTATAAAATATATATGTAAATATTAAAAAAAAACTCTGTGCGTCGGCCGGGAATCGAACCCGGGTCAACTGCTTGGAAGGCAACTATGCTAACCATTACACCACCGACGCCACGATATCGCTTTCACTTAATCGCTTTCCATAGGCTAAACACTGATTTAATTAATTAAAACTTTTGCTAGTCTTGTGGCTAATGGATCGGGCCTAACATTATTATTATTAATAATACAAAGTAATATGATTTATGCGTATCCTATTCATTGGGTTGATAACCTTGCCAATATGCTGATTGATTTCTTTTTCAATATTGTTAATTGGTTCTGTTTAGTGGCTTTTCACTGGCCGGCAGCGGCGGCGACAGGAAACAGTTTGTGTAACTATATTTCTTATGAATATAATTAAAACGCATTGGAAATGGTTAGTCCAAACAGTCGTCGGCTGAGCGGGTCACAAAGGCAACAAGCGGCTACAAGCAACATCGACTTCAACTTGACTTGGCTGTCTGTCTCTGGTTGTTGCTGTTGTTGTAATGGACGCCCACCCAGTAAATGTCTTTTGCTGTAATAATTTATTATCACATTTACGTCTCGGCATCGCCAGCAATTAATATGAAAAGTAAATGGTGGAAACAGAAACAGAAACAGAAAATAGAAAATTAAATGAATGAATCAACGGCGAACGTCGACCAAAAAAGTCATCAATGAACAACAAGCAACAACCAATATCTATCTGTATCTGTTGGCTGTATCTTTGTGTGTTGGCGTCCGAAACCGCAGGAATAACAATCGGCAGCTTTTGATTCAGAAAAGCGTTTGCCAATGCAGAAATCAAATTAGCCACAACAAAACACAGCGAGAATTTCGAAAACTACCTCGAATTTAGGGGTTTTTATTAGTTTTATTGATTTATATACTCATTTTTCAAACGAAAACCCGAATATATTTTAAGAAGATTTAATAAATTAAGAATTAACTTGTTATTTTTCCGAGAAATTTAAATGATTTAAGCCCTGGCTTGGAAGTCCAGCCTTTGCCGACACACGCACAGAGTTAGATATTTTTTTAGAGTTAGGTAGACTTTTTTGTTAGAGGTTATTAGCTATTTTAAAGTCGCCAATTTCTCATGCATTATTACAAAAAATTGTAATTATTTTTGTTATAATCTAGTAAATTCTTTCTGTTAAGTCTAAGTCTAAACTCAGATCTTTTTGCATTTTTTCTCTCTGTGCTGATCGCAGCTCGTAGTTTGTCTTGCGTATCTAGCAGATACTTGTCGCTGTAGCTGTAGCTGTTTGCTGTGTCGTGTGGGTTGCCACTGTGTCCACTGCGTGCGTAGGTCGGCACAGTCGGCAGCACCCTGTATCTGCGGCGCAGAATAATAAAATTTAACAATTTATTGCATTTGTTGCTTTAATTTGTTGTTGTTACTTGGCCAAAACGAAACCAGAAAAAAGCACACACAAAATAACAGCAACAACAACAAATAATTTCATTCACAAAACGGCCGCCGTTGTATGCAAATTGATCGTTCCTCTCGATGTTGTTGTCGATGTTAACTTTAGTTTTGGTTGTTGTTGCTTTTCCTCTGCAGTAGCTGCTCTGCCAGCGTCGACACACTTGGCAAGCGATGTTCGATGATTGCAACAGCAACACCAACAGCAACAGCAACAGTTACAGAAACAACAACCACGCCGCCGCCAAATGAATGAATTGGCTTTGCGCCTTGGGCCAGGGCATGTTTGCCACTTCGCTTGTGCCTACGTGGCGGCTACGTGTTGGCATAAATTATATTTGAATGCTCTTCGATTTGTGGATTTGAATGGTTATTCGTTTAAGCTGGAGCTCATCAGAGTTCCCTAATAAATAAATTGCACTAGATAAGGAAGATATTGCTGTTGATATTGAATTTACAGAAATATTTCCAGTTTTAGATCCATATTATTTCTTTTACATTTTAAATAGATTTAAAGGAGAAATTGTCCAATATTTGGTAAATATTATTGGCCATCAGCAAAGGGAAATAAATATTAGGAGGCAAAATCTAAAAATAACAGGCAAAGTTTTACCATTTTCAAGCTCAACCCTATTAAGTAGTTGATCAGTTAATTTAGTTTCTATGCAAGTCTTTATAATCGGTATTCATAGAGTACAATATAAAAAAAATGTATATAAATGAATGAACCCCATTCTAAAATTTGAGTACAATAAGTAAGAAAAATGGAAATTAAATGGGTTCGGATTAATTGCGTCTTGTAAGCTTATCGATGTGAAAATTTTGGAGATAGAGCCCTAAAAAGAGGCGTACTTTCGAAACAAATAGAAGAGCTCAGATCCTTCCACTTCGCAGCGCTTCTTAATGAGCCTTAGAAAGGATCGGTTAAAATTACAATAAATTGGTTTTTTATGATATCTTGGTATCTACATTAACTCGATAGTCTCGCTGCTCTTGATTTCTTAATATTATAAGAATAACTTTGTTATTTCATAAAAGGGTACACTTTGTGTCATCCTCTTCCATTTATATCTAAAAGAATTTATGGTGTCAATTTGCAGACTTGTAGGGGTAAGCGAACACCTCTTGCCTTAAAAAAACGAAAAAATAAAATCAAAATAAACTAAAAGTACAAATATAAAGTCTTCCATTAGGAATTAAAATGTGTTTATATGCGGCTACAATAATGATGATAATATTGGTTTCAAACATCGTTAAGTTGGACCTAAAAATATGCAAAATGCAAAAAAAAAACCTATATATATAGAGAAAACTGAGATAAAAGTCAATTTAAGACATAAACAATTTGCGCTGACTGATTTCCAAACTATACAAATTATATAAAGCAATACAAATTATTTTCCATTCGGAAGGGTATTCGCAAGC
Organism: Drosophila tani; assembly: GCA_008042535.1. Taxonomy (NCBI): domain Eukaryota; kingdom Metazoa; phylum Arthropoda; class Insecta; order Diptera; family Drosophilidae; genus Drosophila; species Drosophila tani. Next base: position 27,493 of record VNJO01008597.1, on the reverse strand, counting down.
CAGTTGCCGTAATAATTAAAGTCCCCTTTCGACATTTTTCTGAATTGCACGCACATTTTATTTATTTAAAGCATTAAACAAAGACACAGACACATGTTCGACTATAATTGTGACCGCTGTTGTGTGTGCTTCCCCCGGCGACATGCAACAAATGTTAGACATTCAATTTGTTGTTGACACTTCATTAGCAAACAAAAAATTAAGCGAACGAGGAATCAGCGGCGAAGCGACCAAAATCTGGGTTAAATGTTGCTAAAATTAAGCGAGGCAAGCAGAGGACAGAAGATGCAGCCAGAGGCAAGCCATGGTGTGGAAAACAAACCCCATCGTGTTCCCTCTGTTCGAGCTTAACCAAATAAAAGCAAGTATTGGATTACCAACTGGCCAAGAAGTGAAAGAGATACGGGGAATGGGCACGCGTTGATAATGAAGAGCTTTTTATGAATGAGCGACCCAGCGAACGCATCGTAGTAAACCGCGCCCACGTCGCGTCGCCCGATGATGAAATCATGAATGAAACGACACAAAACTTTGGCCCAAGCCGAGCCGAGTCGAACCGAACCGGGCCAAACCCCAGGTGCCAAAAGGGCACGCGAGTCGTAAATGTGGGCAGCAAATGCAAATTGATGGCCATGGCTAAGATGTTGATGGCAAGACGCTGCTGCCTCTTGGCCATTAGCCACGCACACCGGAACCGCATTAGCATGTCCGAGATGCAGCATCCAAGATCGAAGATCCGAGTTCCGGGGGACCGGAAAATGCCGAAACTTTACTGCCTTTCCCCGGGCCTTGTCAATGCAAACAAATTAACTGTCAAATGATTCAACATGCATTCGAGATGCATTCAATGAACACATTTCGAAAGAAATCTCTGCTCCCATGAATGAAATGTTTTCTCAAAAGCTCAGTGGGTAGGAGACGCACTAATCGTAATCGTCCAGAGCACCGTTTCGATCGGAACTATCATATTTCAGGCGTTTGTCAACGGCTACTATTGTCCGAGTTCTCTTTTGGTTAAGAATAATTTCTTAACAGCTTCGGTTTCCTCAGAAATGGGGGGAGAGTGGGTTTCCTAAATATGTGAGAAAATTCCCATTAAACCTCTTACCTCTTAAGGTATCTAAAACCAGTTAAGTATCGGCTTAAGGTTTTCCGTAATTAATTTGCACTTTTGCACTATTCATTATGGATCGCAAAATCTTATCCGCGAATGGCTTATTTCCCACTCCTCCGCCGCACGGATTTGCCTTTTTTCTGCGGCCATTACAATTTTACGACTTGCCACAGCTGCAATAACAGTAACAGCGGCTTCGGCTTTAAAAACAACCACTGCTAACCACATCCCATGGCCAGGCTGACGTCATAAATGCATAAATGCAAACGGCGATGACATAAATTGCATTTGAATATTGGCCAACAGCAAAAGCGAAAAACAAACCATAACGCGGCCTGGCTCTAACCCCGGAGCCTGGCTTTGGTTTTGCCGCTTGTCACGATGTCTGACAGCTTTGGGCCACTGATCGATTCTGCTCTCCTATGGCAGGGGGGTATTTTTTTAAGGGTGTTGTGAGGGATGCCGGGGAGGTGGGCCAACTATGTAGCCACTTGGTGAACAAAAAACATTTTTTAATGGGCGTTAATTGGCAAAAGGTGTAAGCAAAATGTTTGGAATAGTTTTTTAGCCTGGAAAATTAACTGAGTTTACATATATCATAAATATCAGATTCACAGGTATGCCATAAAATTGGTTATGAGTGTCTTACAAATCCTAAAGTAAACCCTTTATTTGTTAAATGGTTGTAGTTTTTTTATAAATAAATTTGTAATGGTTTTTCATTAATGACCGAATTAAAGATAATGAAACTTTTTTAAACACTTTTCCTAATCGCTTATTAAGAATTAAATACGCTTATAACAGTATAAATGGTATCATACAAACTCCTGTTTTACAATATTTATTACAATTTTATATAAAAGTAAGTGCGGTATGTTTTTTAATTTAAACAATTTAATACGAATTGTTTTGGTACTTACAAAGGTTACTAAAAGCATGAGAAATACCCAGTATTTTAATTTTGGCTGGATAATCATTAATTCTTTCATTTAATTTAATAAAGAGTGAAATAGATATTGAAATAATAGAAATAAATAATTACATTTTCAATAAATTGTTAATTTTGTTTGGTAAGATTATAAATATATTAAAAAGTGCAATAAGAAAATAATTTTAAAACTCCCTTCTTATTTAATTCAAAACTCTATCGAAATATTTTCAAAAAATCCAAGTAAATAAGTAACTATAGTAAAATAAATCCTTTATTTTGTCAAGTATATAGTATATACTATATACCTTATTAATAAAGGCGCAGTCGCTGCAGCAGCAACTGCAGTTGCAAGAACAACAAGAGCCACGGCGGCAGCGGCAGCAACAACAAGAGCCACTTTAGTATCGACGCGTGGGTTGCTCCATTCATAACGACCAAAATTTTCGCTGAATGAATTGCAGTTTTGTATCTTTCGGATACACACGCCACCAGCGAACTCGCACCGAGAGCTTGGGCCAAATAACGGCACCGCAAGCAGTCAAATCCGAAGGAGAAGAAAGCCACATGGCTGGCAAGTAGTGCAGCAGAGGATTAGGGAGTGGTGGGCGGTTTAGTGGCAAGAGCGGAAGCGGGAGCGGGAGCGGGAGCATTCAATACGCTGATTGGGAACCAGCGAAAACAACAACAAAAAGTTAAATAAAACTCGTCGGCGATTTACATAAATCAGCTGCAAATTTGTTCCACTGTTCAAATGCAATGTCGCCTTCGTTGGCTGTTGTTGTGCTGTGCGAGCGAGAGTTCCGAGGAAGTAGCAACAGCTTCCACCAGCGACTCACAGACGGACGGACGGACGGACGGACGTACGGAGATCCGACTTCCAAGACGAAGTCGCAGTCGAAGTCGCGACAGTGGCCCAAAGTCAACGCGTGTCGCTTTCGGAAAACTTGCTGCTGGCGTAGTTTTTTTTTTTTTTCTTTTTTTTGGGCTTTGGCTTCTTTTATTTTTATTTATTTTATATTAGTATCTGTTTGCGGGGGCCGGTTTGCAAAGTTAGTACGTTTTGTAACCGTTTGGTTGGCTTTACTAAAGAAGGTAGCAAACAAGAGGGAGATATAAGCAAGGGATTGAGTTTGCATTCGCATTCGTCTTGGGAAAAGTGGCTTTTCTTTGCGTTTCTATACATTTTCATATTTTAGAATGCTAATTGTATGGCTTTTATATATTTCCCATTTCAAACGACAGAAAAATCAACACCGCCAATGAACTATAAAGCTATTTTAAGTATATTCTATAGCACAAACTTTAAGGCAATATGTGTCAAAATTAATGAGCCCTTTATATTGATTTGTCACTTTAAATGTAATGATTTTTTTTTTACATAAAATCAAAAATGCACTCTTTTTATATTTATTTTTATTAAAATGTTTAATACTGTTCCTTCTTCGACACATATTTATTAAGAAAAAGCAGTTTAAATTAAATTAGTATTTATAAAAAAAATATAATAGAAATGTATTGAAAATATTTACAGATTTTTGAGAAATAAAATGAATTTAATTTATTTAAAAGAAGGATATTGTCCTAACATATGTTTACAAGAAGAAAATATTCATATTCAAATGTATTGAAATTGTCGAATAATGAAAAACCTATTTTAAATTGTTTAAAAATGTTTGTGTAAATCGATTTTCGAAAACTTTTGATTTAAGCAATAAGTAATATATCTGGTCTAGCAAAAAAACAAATTGATAAATATATTTATATATTATATATTAAAACAATATTGTTTTATTAAAAAAAAATACAATAATTTATTTTACAATTTAATTTATTTATTTTATTTAAAAAAAAATACAATAATTTATTTTACAAGCACAAAGTATAAAACTACCCTTAAAGTCCCTGGTGTTCAAGACTTTTATGCAACACTAAAGACCCCCAAATCCTCCGCTGATATCTTTTGATAGATGCGTCAAAGTTTTCATCGAATTTCCGCACAACTACAGCCCCTGGTTAACCCATTGACAGAAAAACGACTGAGTGATGCCCCGTTTTGTCCCACCCTCCCACTAATTAGCCCTCCTGTCCACTTATCGCCCGCGCCACAAATTGTCGCATCTTTCAGCGTTTGACATGGAACCCCGAACGAAAATGCCAGCGGACAGTTTGCGGCCTTTGTGCTAACGATATGTGTCCGTCCAAGCCATCAGTTGGCACCAATTGCTCTGCTCTGCTCTCCAAATGGACGAGGAGGTGCCAAGGTGCCAAGGGGTTGCTGGTCGGAGGAGGATGGAGACGCATAAATCTTGGTGTCTGCCCAAAGAAGAGGCTTTTTCTGTTTTCCACCCAATTTTCTTCTGTGATTTTCGGCGTTCCGAATGCGAGCCGAATACTTTCGAACCATGCCGATCCGTGGCACGGTTGAGCTCATTAGAAAATATGCGCGTAATTTGTGAGTTTCGGGCTCTGAAAGTGGAAAGTGGACCGGGGAAGAGCTATTTTCTGATTTGTCTGCTGCTTCCCTCCATTGAAATGTGTCAAGTGGCGTGAGCAACAAAGCCCCGCCAGAGACGGGGGGAGGACGCACTTGAAACTTGGCTACCAGTGCCGGAGACATTGACCACCGCCAATCGAATTTCTCGAAGTCGGACAAAAATGCCGGGCTAAAAGCCAAACAAAAACAAAAACAGAAACAAAGTCCAAAGAAACCTAAGAACCAAAAAGCGGCACTAAAAAAGGCAATCGCCGAGTGGGCAGAGAGGCGCGCGCTACGCCCACCAAAATCCAAGAAACAACTAGAAGAGCAATAACATAAAACTTCAAATCACGCAAACTGCAACAAAAACATCAGGCAGTCAACTATAAAAGATATAGCGACAACAGCAAACAGAACAATAAAGAGCACAAGAGCTGATGTAAATTATTTTGCTACCATATTTAGTTGGAAATCTTGTGTGATCTGTGATCTCTGGTGCTGATGATGACGACGATGATGGCTGCCCCTGTTTTTGAGTGGAGTACCCTTGATGTGCGGTAAGGGTATGACGGTATGACTGACGGCCAGGCGAGATCTCAATGAAGGAGAGCGGAATTTTCGAAAGCTCGCTGTGTAAGCCAACAATTGATTTATATACACAGATAATTATCTACGTAGATGCTTCAAAAGGGGATATTTTTGTTCACTTACAGTGACAGCAAGATGTCCATGGAATAGTAATTAAACACTGAAGCAGAGATACTTTTATAAACTGTTTTTGATTAAATAATTTGGTATTTTCGAGGACATATTATAGTTTTTATTTTTCTGACTTGTGTTACTTATTTTTATGACTGTTTAAATAATTGGGATATACATAGATGTATTTTTAACAAAATGTAATTTAATTTCAATTTTTTAATTTAATTTAAAAATGCTTAGTTATTTATTCCTTTTATGAATGTCCCATGACAGCATTGATTTATTGAATGAGATCATTTTTAGAAGCTTAAAATTTTGGCATTTATCGCCACCTTGGCCATAGAATACATAAAAAACCATAGACAATTTTTGCATCAAATAAATATTTGAGTCCTAAATGAGATTTAAGAAAGTTTTGGCCAGGGTCTTACCCCTTATATAATAACAAGAGTTTTTTTTTTTTTTTTTTTTTTTTAAGTTTTATTGTATTATAAAATGTAAAAATATATATTGTATAAGACAGCAACTTAAATATTATTTAGATTATTTCAATGGGATAAGTCCCCAAGTCAATAATATCGTAATATTTTATATTGATTGTTTTCCAACGCCTTAAATTTGATGTAGAAGCATTTGTTATTCGGCAACTGCTGGAGTTGATCCTGGAGTATGTGTTCAGATGTAGTTGCAATTTAATTTTGATCCTTGTTACCCAATACCGAGGTCAAGGGCATTCGAACTTCGCCAGTGACTTCCTTTCCTTGTGTGCTTTGTCTAAGCCATCTTGGGCAACCCACGGTGGTAATGGCCGCTAACCGCTAACTGAAACACCAGAGAGCCACCACCAGCCACCATCAGCGGCTCAAGCGCTCTAGACTGAAGCCGTTGGACGCACGGACAGATGGACGGACAGTAAAAAGGCCAGACGGATGGCGGGATGTTGAGCTGTGACTGACATTTCGCTTCAAAATGTCAGATGGCCTGGAACTTGCTAGCCAGCCCGCTGGTCCGGGGCATGACAGTTCAAATGTGGCCAACACGGCAACAACGGCAACGGGACGGGACGGGACGAGACCATTTTGTGCTGAATGCGCCATATTTGGGCCCAGCTGTGTGTGAATATCCATTGAGGTTGTCATGAGGACCCCCGCGCCGAAAAAGAGCGTGATGGAGTGCAGCTGAGCGGAGTTGCTGCTCAAGATCTTTTTCGGTGGCCCCAAAGCTGGAGCTGAAGCTTGAAGTTGGAGTTTATTTGTGCTGCAACACATTTGCAGCGTCCCATCGCAGATGCAAGATCACGAGATGAGCGGGAGAGTGGCTGCTCGGAGGACTGACTTTGGTCGTTAACCGGAAACCCCCAGCGACAGCCTATAATTTGCAAATTTAATTTGCAACACACGCCAACATGTGACCCCAAAACGGCAAAATGTTATAAATAATGTGCAGTTGCAGTTTGCATTTTGCAGTTTTCAGTTTTCAGCTTGCAGTCGGATCGTAGGTGTCCAGTGTGGCTTACCTTAAACTAGAAATGCTCGGCTTATGAATGGAGCTGTGCCTCATGAATGAAATCAACTCTGGGGCTTGGTCTCGGTCTCGGTCCCCAAGATTCTGTCTGTCTCTCCGTCTGACTGCCGCATGTTCGATTGCCTGGCACTGGCAATTTTTTATGCAAATGAAAAACGCGTTTGCGGTTTTTCAACGAAAATCCAACCAATTTCAACTGAACTCCGCTTAGCTCTTTTTCTCTTTTTCTAGCACTCTTTTGATTTCGCTTTATTTAAATGATTGTGGTTACTGACTAGCGTTTTCAGAGGGTTTTTTTTCTCTTTCTGTATCATGTGCGTGGGCAGCCACCGAGTTCCACCAAACGGCGCCAACAGGTTGACCCCCGAGGCGTGGGGGGTGATTCTATCAAGATCAAGAAGTCCACTTTGTCGATAGAGATAGATTAGGATCATAGATTAGGATCTTTGAAAGGGGATATTCCATTAACAAAAATTACTATAATCATAATGAAAAGTAATCGAGTTTGCGCTAGTTTTTTGAATATATTTTCCACCCTAAATTACGTAAAAGTATTATTTTAAATCCCATTTATCATATCAACATATCCGGAAGCTTTAGTAAATGGGTTCACAAGTTAGGTCAGATCCATTAGGAATTTTATAAAGCTCAGCTCAGCTTGCGTAACTCGGCATTCCTCGAATCCTCGTCCTGTCAATCTTTTTTAAGTAGCCCGTTATGAGTGAAACCCAGTAAAAAATAAGTCGAAAAACGCTTTTAAAAAAATATTACTAGCCACACGACGTTCTAAAATGTTGGCAATATATAAAAAACTCAAGCTGCATAATTGAAATGTTGCATTTGATCTACAAAACTGTCTCTTTAAGCTGTTTAGGCCTTATTTAGGAACCAATTAATCCCACGTTCTGCTCGGACCTTCGGCTTCTGAGTTAAGTTTTTATTTTTAGACCCGTGATGGCGATTTATTCCTACTTGAAAGTTGTCAAAAAGTGTACACAAATTATAACTTAAGTCGAATGCAAACCACAAAAACCGAAACCGAAAATCAGCCCACATGCTGTGGCATCGATATATACGTTTTAGAGTTCCAAATCGATTTGATTTGATTTGGCCAGCGGCGCAGACTTGGCGCCAACATCCAGACCGTAGACCGCAGACCGCGGACCGTCAGGTGACAATGCAAAAACAAATAATAATAATAATCAAGCTGACCTATACGATGCCATTTGTGGCACACTTTTTCGGCCCACACGAATTATGCTAATGTCTGACTTAACGCAACTTTTGATTTGGACCAGTTCAGGTCGATTATGTTTCCAAAGGCTGAAACCGAATATGCTAATGTCGGGGGAAATTGGAGGGACGAATGCAATCCATCAGCTGCATTGTGCCACCAACAGAGCCTGGCCGGGAGCAATCACAATCTCCCAAGCCTCCCCTTCCATGTAAATGGCAATTAAGTTGCCGTCGTCGCAGTCGTGAACTTGTGAACCACTCCGAAAGGCATCATCATCATCAGCATCAGCATCAGCAACGGCATCAGCATGGAGACTGCGTCTAGGAGGAAGTTCGGTTCCATTTCCATGTCCACTGGTTCCTGCAATTAATCGCGGCTCAAGTGGCTCGCTGATTGCAATTAATCTTCATTAAGGCCACTGCTGCTGCAGATTCAGATTCAGCTGCCCGTTTCTTGCGAGATGTCCTTTGGCCCGGGCATTTGACACAGGTCTCTTTCACTCACTCTCCCCGCTCGCACTCCCTCTGCGGTAGCGAGGCTTATCCTTACAAACCAATTTGGCGATCGTGAGGTGTTGTTGTCGTTCGCCGAGCAACAGCAGCAACATCGCCAGGTGACCGCACAGCAATCACCTTAATTAAACATTAGGCAAGCCTCGCTGAGTGCCAAGCTTCTGGAGATTGTGTTTGTGCCTGCCCGGCTTGGTTTTCTTGCCTCGCTTCGGTTCTGCCGCGGTTTGGTTCGGCTTGGTTGGCTTCGCCCCGACTTGACTGCTATGGTGTGGTCCATGTCAGCGATTTCCGTTCGGCACAGGGTAACAAAGGTTGCCCTGCCGCAGCACAGTGGGCATTACTTTGGCAAAACACATTGAATGTTTTAAGGCTTATGCATTCAATATCGAAAGGGAACCCCGTAGGTTACATGAGGCCATCCCTGACTTGGTACAAGACGAAAATAGGCTGAATAGGGCAACCTCCAACCCCCTAAAGTATGTATGCATATTCTTGATCGGCATCACCTGGCGAGTCGATTTAGCCATGCCTATTATTCTGTGCATTTCGCCATTTTAAATGTAAGTCAAATTTATATTAAGACAATTCCCTTAATATAAGCGAAGTTTGTTGAATTGTCAAGAATTTAAAATAGTTCGAAACATAGCAGAAATGTTTGTTATGGTATCATAAAGGTGATCTTTTCTCTCATTCGAAGCATAAGAATTAATGATGGCAGAAAATGTGGAAATATCCATAATGTTATCCATATATACATCGATATGTTAACGTTGTATGTGTGATAAATGGATATTCTCGTTAATATATCGTGCCGACTTCCGTATCCAAAACCCCTTGAGCTTGTTTGGTTTACAATTCGATTAATTTTATATAATATTCATATTTTAACGTTGTGTGCGATTTGTACAATATTTCAAAAGTCGATATATCAAATTTAACTATATTTTTGAAATTATATTAACCACGATGTTTTTGTGTATATACCATATCGGACTTTTACTCTCGATATACTCTAAAAAAATGTAATTTAGAATTTAGAATGGGTAAATAAATATATTTAAGTACTCCTTAGCTAAAATCTATTTAAAGCCACGTTTATATCAATTGCTCAGCAGAAAAGAAAAATTAAATTAAAAAAATTCTCTCCACTGTGCCATGTGTGCACTGAGCCCGGATGGCTGCCTTAATTTTCTTGCAGTTTTCTTGGCTGTTGGCTTTCATTCGATCGTGTTTGTTGTCGGCGGTGTCAACGTCGCCTCTTGTTGACAAATGCTGAAAGGCTTTGTGTGCGAGAGTCTGGCTGCGATTTTCATTGGAAAACGTGGAACGATCACCCAGGTTGATTTGACAAAAGGAGGCGAATAGCGGAGTGAAATAAAGTAAACGGGTCACGTTATTAATTGGTTAACCCTTGCCAAGAGATTTATGAATATTGATTGCGAGTGAAGTGCAGCAGTCGCAGCAGCCGCGGTCGCGAAAAGTGGCAGCTGCATTTGGCCCTGGGCCGCGATTCGCTCCCAGATTGAGTCAGCTTCCTGTCGATTAGGGTCAGTCAGCTGTGTGCGAGTGAGTGCCTTGGAAGCTGGGCACTGAGCACTGATCACTGACGGCCTCTCGGTCAGCCGGGGTCATTTCCTGGCTAATTAGTTGCCATGAGAGATTTGTTTTTCTTTTGCCTTCAGTGGCTGCCTGCCTGCTTCTGTGCTTTTTTTTCTGTTTTTTATCTTTTTTTGCCTTTGCCCGCTCTCCATCGGCAATTAAGCGCCGTCGCATATTTATGATATTAATTAATTAAGACAATTTGTGTGGCGTGTCTCTATCTGGGAAATACGAGCACTGCGATGGGCTTGTCTTTAAATTTCTATAAATGGCATTGGAGCCCAGGAGGCCGGAATTGTGAGAGAGTTAGGTCTGGAGAAGTTTTTGAAGTTTAATTGTGGAATTTATATTACTGAGTTACAATATATTTTTGTGAATAATTATAGTAAATTGTTTAGCTGTCAATTCATAAGATAATTGGGTAATTTTGGTCTATAAAAATTATTCCTTGTGGAATTCTTGTAGTCAACATTTTTTTAAAGATCAGGAATTAAGGATAAATGACTTGAAATTAAAATTAACTAGTTTATAATCTCTAAAAATATATAAACCAATTTTTCCTCTGACATCCTTCATATATATTTAGTTAAAATATCTAAAAAACTGTTTAACACGATCTATACTTTATATCAAAGGACGATTGGAAAAGTTTCAATGTCTGTTGAACGTCATTACCACCATGAAGGTAATGATGACATTATAGAGCCGAAAACGCCCTTAATAATTCTTAGAATGAAAATAATTATGAAAATAATGTAAATATTTTGCAAGGGTACAACCAAGCCTTTATCTGGCTGCGATAATAACGCAAAAACCAAAAATGCAATCCCTTCTGCTCTATAGATGACATTTAGACGCTTCGCAGCCACAATTTTAATTGAATCCGAAGCGGAAATAGCACCGTTAGGCCTCGATCGGAGCCACAAGACATATAATTTAATTTGTACGCACCGCGGCGCGCTTCCCAGCGCTGCAGCGCCAACATTGACACACTTTGGGTGGTCTTGGCGCGCTGACTTAATTTTGGCAAGCCAAAGAGCGCAGTCCAAAAGCCAAATCGAAAGCCAAAGACCCAGAGTCTCAGCGCCACCGCCACTCACGTCGAATCCGAGGCGAGTAATCGATGGGACGTGCGATGGCAGAGGAGCCCACAGCCACAGCCGAGTGGAGTGCCACCTGTTGGAAGGGCGCAGCCAGAGCGAGCAGCTTCGAGTGCCGGACGACGCACTGCATCATTTGCAGCTGAAATTTCAATTTCAGGCTTTTGGCAGCATTTCAAAAGAGCGACACTGCTGGCCGACCAACTCAATTCAAGTAGACGGCGGGCGCCAAGGCGCCAGCGAAAATTTGCCAGCAAGCGGCATTAAAGTGCGCGAAAAATCTCATTTTATTTCCATTTTATTTATTGAGCCATTAGAGAGGGGTGCCGGAGTTCGGCTGTCAGCTCATTCACAGATTAATTTTGGCAATTTATAGCCGGCGAGATAGTTTTTGAGTAACTGCATCATGGACATATTTGCAACATGGAGTGCGCAGACCGTGAGTTATGTAATGAGCGGGGAACTTGGGGAGCCGGGCCGATCGCCAAGCTGACTCCCATGTTGGCGACAGTCTCACTGAAATGTCACGATACCCTGGGAAAATGAGCTGTCTCTCCCGGTGCGGGTTATTGATTGGCTAATTTTATGCCATTAAAAATACTGGAGGTAAAAGGAATAGCTTTTCTGATTGACATTAAACAAGTGCGATTTTCCCCTTGAGATCTTACTGAGAAATCGTTGATTAAAATATATAGGCAATAGTCATAGCGTTTCACTTTCCCACTAATTAATATTAATTTAATTTTTACAACCTATTAAGGCCAAGACTCACCTGTGCCATTGCTGCCAAACCAAAGGGCAACAAGGTCCTCGCTTGGCGGCGTGTGGTGATGATAGGGGTTGCCGTACAAATAGGGATTCGGGTAATCGAGCAGGACTCGACGCGAGCCAGGCGATGAGGACTCGGCTGGGGGGTTTAAATACTGGCTGATCGGGGGTGACTTAAGGGGGAGTCTCAAATCCTTACCCTGAGCTAATTGGGCAGCATATTCCGTGGCCTTTTGCAGATTAATTCGCGGTCGCGGCTTGGCAACGATTTGCTGTGCTGGCTGCTGCTGCTGCTGCTCGGTTGTGGCAGGAGGATTATGGGCAGCCGCTGCTGCAGCTGCGGATGAGTCCAAGAGAAGCTGCTGCACCTGCAGTATGTCCACGTACTCATCCAACTCAGTGGTGGAGGCTGATGCGCCGCCTTCAGTACTTGCCGCCGCGGGATGATGAAGTGGGGCGGCACTTGAGCTCTGGTAATAGCCAAAAGTTGGACCCGAAGTGGCTGCACTGGGCACGGCGATGGGTGGCGCCGGCGGTGGGGCGAACTGCAGGGGATTGCGGCTGAGGCCCAGCAGGGGAGTGGTCGGTGTGTTGAGCGAGTCCTGCGGCGTTCCTGCCGCGGAGGTGGGCACTAAACTGAGGCCTTGGGCGGGTAATCCTAGAGCTGCCGGCGGTGGGCTCACCGATGCAGTGGCTCCTGCTACTGCTGGTGCTGTGGAATTGGCTGATGAATGCTGCTGGCTGCCTACAATCAGTTCATTTTGACGACGCATTGTCAGCAACATTTTTGTGGTTGATCGTCGATCGGCGTGGAAATAAAACAAAACTATTTGAAAACAAAAAATTGAAACACAAACGAATTGATTGAGACTCCATTTGTATGATGCGCGATCACTTTTCGGTTAATCTTGAACGGAATTGGGACATTTTGTACTCTGTTCACGGTTATCTTGATTAGTTTTCACTATTTAGGCTTGTGTTTCCCACAAGTTCAAATCAGTCTTGGCTAATTCACTTTGATTGTTTAATATTTGATTGAAAGCTGGAAGAAAAGAGGAAATAACTTGGATTAGTATGTGAAACACTTTGAACCTGAGCTAAGTCTAGATTAAACTGGGTTTTACCTTCTCCGCTATAGTTTCTTCTTGAACTCAGAATTTTATTTTTCACCTTTCTTATATTATCTATATATATGGGACACCAAAAACATTTTTATAAAATGTTACCAGTTAAAAACACTACAGTAGATAAACACTCAGACAATTAAATCACATTAAGACACTTAGAGCTGTAAGAAATTCTTAACTTTCTATAATTGACATTCAAAAATACACATTTAAATTGGTCTTAAAACTTCTACCAAAAAAACATGCTCAAGATACTTTCACTTTGCCGTCGGCAATTTATATTTTTTATTTTTCTGGTTTTGATATTTTCCGGCCTCTAGCATTGCCAAAAATATTCCTCGATCATTTTTCACAAATTTTTGTTTTGGGTTTATGCTCTATTTGAATAAATATATTTGATTTTGAAAATGATTTTGATTAATTTATGTTGGACGCGCGCGATTTGGCTCTTTCGGCGGGGTTTTTTCGATTATTTTTGCCAAAATGTTTGCGAGACGAGCCGCTGAGCCGTCCAAGCGCTACTGGCGCGAGCGGTGAAAATTGAAAATGAAAATGGGAAAACTCGGGCCATCGGTGAGAAGCAAAAAAAATCAAGAAAACAGCGGCAAATCGGCTGCGCTGTTAACTTGTGCGTCGGCGTCGATGGCAGCGGCGTTGCGGCGTCGGAACCATCGGAAAATGCCTGAAAGTTTATTTAGCTTTTGGCCATCATCTATTGCCGCCCGAACGCTGTGTCTCTGTCTGCGTGTAACTTTGATTCCTATTTGTACTGAAGCATCTGTCTCTCGGCCCTGGCCCACACACATTTTCTCGCACAACACTCTCTCTCTTTTGCTTAATTCTTTTACCCTGTACTGGCTGAGTCTAGGGGCTTTGTACAACAGGAGGTCAGTAATTAGGTTTCCTCTGGGTTGAAATCAATAATATATACTCTCTGTGATGTATTTTGCAGCAGAATACCCAAGTAATATTTTTTTTTAAATGATACAACCCTTTAAAATATTAATAAAGGTTTATATTTAATATTAATATTAATTAGTATTTCTCTATAGGGCATTGAGTACCGGGTACTTTATAGTCGTGGCCCTCGACTATACCTTTCCTTCTTATTCTCGTTGTGTGGGTGGACTGTGCGAGAGTCGGGACCCGCATTTCCGATTCCGAGTAGAGCGGAGCAAATGTCAACAATTGTGGGTGGCAGGCGAGAGCGAGTGTGAGAGGCCCTGAGCATCGCAGAGCGGGGGAAATTGGGAAAAGCGAGTGCTGCTGAGAGGAGCGGAAAATTGCCACTGAACTTGCCAAAAATCTACGTAATTGTTGTGCATTATTGCATGTGTGGACTTTGCGACCGATTGCGTTTATTAGCTTAGATAAGCTGCGCGCTTTCACTTTTTGCGAGCATTGGCGTCATCACGGGTCGTATGAGTAATTTATGGCTAATTAATCATACGCCTTGTTGTATCAGACCCTTCAATTAAGTTCGATTTAAATGCCAATAAAAACACACTACTGAATACTGATCCTAAGTATATATTAAAATTATTTTTATATTGTGTGGGATGCTTAAAAAAAGTTTATCAGGCAGAATGCTGAAGTCAGTCAAATTTATTTTATTTATGGTAATTATTCATACGCCTAGTTGTGTCAGATGCTGAAATAAAGTTCATCATTCAAAGGAGATTTATAAAGCAGTCAAACTTCCCTAAAATTGAATACTCGAGTATCAAAATATAAATTATAACTGTTACATCTGCTTAAATCCCAAAGTAAATACATCATTATAAGCTAAACAAAACAGGAAAACGTTTATTCTTAGTAAGGCACTCTTTGTCCTAGGACTTAGCTTCTTACAAGAAATCAAATCTGGCAAAGGACGTCAATTCTAGTTATTGAAGCTCAACTGTTTTCCGAAAAGGAAATTTCGGTTGGCAACCTATCACTTATCAACTGACATTTGCCCAGAAAGTTGCGGAATTCCATGAAATCTAAACACTCCAAGGGCCAAAAACACTGAACTTCATAAGGCCAACAAAACAGACAACATGCAAAATGCTAAGACGCCTACATTCGCTCCACGGTGGCAGAGCATTGGGAAAATGGCAATTAGAGTTGCACACAGGAAGCTTCGTCCCTGCGATGACATTTAAAGGTTAGAGGTTGCGAGCATCAATCAAAAAGGCAGCTACGAAAATGTAAGCCAAATGTTACGACTGTCCTCCCCCATTTCTCTTCCGTTACAAGTGAAACAAAAGAGCAATAATAACAGTAATGAAGGGACAGCGACTGGCAGGTGGAAGAACAGGTGCTCCTTATCGGCGGCTGGGGATGCTGGCAGCACATTAAGGTTATCCAAGACCGGACCTGTTGATTGCCTGCCTTTATCTGCCTTTATCTCGGAAATGTTCTCCACTTCTACTTAAATTTTCTAGTGGAAACCATTTTTCGGCGGGGGCGTGCTAGAAAATGCTCGACTAGGATGCTAATAGATGCGATTAAACGCCCACATTGTCAGATACCATTGACGGCGAAACGGCTGAGGAGCAAGGGGAGGGAGAAAAGTAGCCCAGCTCAAAAGCAAACATGGCACAGTGGGCTAGAAATATAGAAGAAACGAGCCCTTTTGCTGATTTAAGCCACTTAAATCGAAACCTTACTATTATGCCTTACTATTTAGCCTCTTTCAGAGTTTAATAACCATTATTTTAGTCTTAGCTATTTTGTATCAAATATTACAATAAATGCTGGCTATTATTTTCTAACATGTCAATGGATAAAGATATGCACAGCAGGGGTATTTCGGCAATGCCTCTTCAGTACTTTTTTCTTTTAACTTGTCACTGAATTCGTACTTGTGAATTTTAAGTGCACTCTGCAGCATATTTTCTCGAGTTAGCAAAGGCGTTTATATAACAAAGAAAAGGTCGCAATAAATCCAATTATAAAATTTAAAAACCAAAGAATGTTTCTGGCTTAAGCTTGGAATTCCCAAATCTATATAGTTTTATTCGATTAATAGTACATAGATTCAAATCAGAAATTCAAAGTAAAGCAAGCAGTTTAAATTGCAAAAAAATTGCAATTACCATTCGGAGAAGAAAGCATTCTTCTTTATACACAATATTAAGCTAAAAGGAAGTCTTATAATTATTACTCATACGCAGTGTAATATGTACGGTACTGCAGTGTACCGTGACTATAAGAACTATGACGTTAAACCGGAATAAAACTATAAAGATTCATTAATGGGCTTTAACCAATAAAAATAATATTCATTAAATGTTATTTTCCTGTTAAACCTGACATCAGCAAATAATCTTGATAATCAAGTTAAAAATAAGATTTGATATTAATCTGAACAGAAAATAACTAAAATTAGGCATTGGCTGCGTTCCCATTTTCCGAGAACCACGAACGAATTATTAACCTCACTGTGCGAGGGGGGATTGGTGGATACTCGAACTTTCCACTTGTTGGTAGCCTCGGCTGGGTGGATACAGGACGCTTGGTACTTTGCCCTTTTCCCGGCTGCGTGCCACGTGTGTGTGTGTGGGAAGTCCTGTTGCTTCTGCTCCTGTTGCTTCTCGCTGCCTCGGTCGCAGTCGCTGCCGGCAGCAGCAGCGTGAAAGTGGCGGCATATTCGAAAATTATATGAATGAGTGGAAAATGAATAGAGCTTATCAATGAAAAAAGCTCCCCCGTGACGTCACGGTCACCACGAATTTCATTCATGGGCAGGACTCGGACTCGGACTCGGACCGCTGACAATGGGATAGAGATTGGGGGGCTGTCATTGTCCGTTTGAACCCTGGCATTTGAGGGGAGCCCAGCAGCTCCTGTTGCTGTTACTGGTCCTGCTCCCGTTTCGACTTTTTTCGGGTTCGCTCAAATGTCAGCTGCGACTGACTCCATTCCAGCCGCACAATTCCGCTCGGAGCTTTAACTGGAACCGTTAAGCTGTCGAGCTCCTGTCGCAGACTTTAATTAGCCGGTCGGGCTCAACTTGTTGCAGGCAATTTGCGGCTGCCGATTGCCGGTTGACCTTTCGCATGAGGCGCCCCCACACACCATGCGGCACACACACCGCGCACATTCGTTCGGTTTCGCAAAAACATGTGTGCGCGACTTTTAACCTTTTAATGTGGCAGCGCTAATTGATTTGTTGTATGCACACGTCTTGCTACGAGAGTGAGGATTTTCACCTGCGTGTTAACGTCTTTCGGTTGGTAATTGGTAATTTATTAATCTTAATTGAGAAGGGGTGGAACCACTTCCTTGGTTATTCCCTTGATACGGAATTCCTGGAGTATTTGGGCTTTTTCCAAGAACTTTATCTTAAAGGTTACATTTAAACGTGGCCTTTCTAAAAGTTCGAGAAAAGAGTTAACCTTTGATTGCGGCAGAGATTTAATTACAAACAATTTTTGGAGAAACATTGAATTTAAAATATGTAATAATTAAATAATTCTTTAAATAAAATTATTGCCTAAGTTGAGAACCTTTTTTTATTCTTTCCAGGACTAGAACAGCTTAGAGGCCAGACTAAAATGATGTATAAGGATTTATCTGCGAGGATTTCAATGTATTAATTTACAAAAGAAAGGCAAATTTAATTTAATCTTTAATTTTCTTTGGCAATTGTCAAGATTTTGAGGAACTGTCTTTGTATAATAAGTATAAAACCATAAGAACATAACATTGAGCATGAAGTCAAAGCCATATAAGCATAAAATATAGCGCCTTCAAAGAGCTCCTCTGAAATAAACAAACAATTACTCTAGTTAAATTAACTTTATAGATATTATTGGTACTAAAATACTTTTGTTTATCAGTTTAAAAATAAAATAATTAAACTTAATGAATATTTCTGGTACTTATGAAAAGTAAATACTGCCGATATGATAAAAAACGCAATATCTGGTCCAATTTCCCCGCCATAAATTTGAGAAAGCCAGATTTTAGCCTCAATTAAAGCCCATTAGGTGCCATAACCAGCCATCTTTAAGCCGAGAGAGCTCCCCCCGGCTGCCGGGCTACAGCCATTAATATACTTGTTCAGATGTCGATGCACAGGCCTGGGCCAAGCTACTTACCAGCCATAAAAAGGCAATCAGATGTCGTCGAATCAGAGAAAAGAGCCGGCGACAGCGGAGCACGCAAGCTCTAGTCCATAGAGTTGGTCCAAAGAATCAAGATTTGGCGCGTAAATAGGCAGGCAGGAGCTGTGCTGGTGGAGTTTTCCTCAGGAGTTGCCGGCGAAAAGGCGAAAAGGGAGAGGGGCGCGATCTGCTGCGACTGCGACTGCGTTTGTAATTAATTACGAGGCGGGCCAAAAGGCGAACGCACGCGCGACTCTTGGCAACTGCGGCCACGGCTAACTACTGCCAACTGCAACTGCAACTGCAACTGCAGCCTCAGATGGCCAAGGAGCGATAAGAACGTGGCCAAGTCAAAGGAAGCGACCGGGCTACTGCGATTACGCGAGCGATATCCACCGGGTAATCGCGATCTCGGCGAGCAAAACCAGTTACCGGCCTGCAGATTATGCAATTTTGATTTGAAACACGCTATTTGATGGGCTGGCCGAGATATTGGGCTTCTCCAAGATCTTTCGGCTTAATTCGCTTAACGATCTCATGCACAGGGCGCGTAAATTGGGGCTATATCTCCCTCGGGACACGGGACTTGGATTCGGATTGGGTTCTGTAACTTATTAGACGATAATTTCCTTCCGGTTGCGTTTTTTTGCGATTCGACTCGTCGTCCGACTGTCGGCGGTATAAAAAACGGTTTGCCTCGCTTTGCAGTGCTGTGTGCTGCCTCGGCTGGGCTGGCTCGGCTTCACTGTATCCGTATCTCTGCATCTGTATCTGTATCTATAAATGTGAGTTGCGAGAGTGTGCGAGCTGAAATCGTGGGCCGATCATCGCCTTACTTAGAGATCTGTCGCCCAGTTGAGATGCCCCGTCCCGGTCCCGGTCTCGGTCTCGGTCTCGCTCTCGGTGTTGGTGTCGTTGTGTGGGCACAACTGTACATGCAGGCGAGAGCTCAGACAGCCGTCCCTGTCGCACGCACGAGCGGAGGATAGCCGCACACCACACACCACACACCAAACCACACACAACCCCCGCAACGCCTCAAAGTGCTTTTCTCTCTCGCTGAGCTTCTATCGCCAGTATAAGGCAGTAACACCTTTGGATTACTCTTAGGCCGTTTCCTTACACTGAAAACATTGTGAAGTTTTGGGTGATTTGATTTATGTTATTACTAAGGATCAGACGCCATTTTATTGGGCTAAATCTGTCGTATAAAATATTTCTTTGTTTTTAGTTTTAGATATTAAGATGACCTCAGGAAGTATGAATAACATACGTTGCTTACACAAAGAAGATGATCGCAATGCTTTAATATTTATTTAATATCTACCAATCTAGTTCCAAGCTGAGAATTGTTAAGAAGAATTGATTAGAATAAGGTCTTTATATTGAAGGATCTCATTCAATGGGCTAAGAACCTAGTAAAATGTCTATTGGGCTCTAAAAGATGAACTTATTCACTAAAGCTCAAAGTACAATCGGATGATAAACATGAGCGTTATTAGATTATTTACAGTTTAATTATATACATATATATATTTTTTTAATGTAGATAATTGACCACATATTTTTTAGAAATGTATTAGTTTGCTTTATTTTCCCGGGTTTATGGTCCTATAAAAAAGTTATATTGATAAACTAAAAAAGACATAAAGAAATCATTATAAGTAACTTCACAGTATATTGTAAATATAATAAAAAACCTTTTCCTGCATCACAAATCGTTTTCTGTATTAAAATCTTTTCAAGTAGAATTGGAAACTCTTTTTTTTTCGGTGTAAAAGAATCTGTCTGATCTGAAGTCAGCCCAAAAGCCCACACATTAGTTTCGGTGTTCGCCACAGCTGATCCTAACCCTCATGGCGGTTCTCAACGGGTTTGTAGCACCCCTTTGATAGCTTTTTGCAGCCGTAGCCGTAGCGTAGCTCCTGCAGCAGGATTTTGATGGGATTTGCGTCATTAGTTGCACCTGTCCAAAGTTTGCAGATGCAGCGAGCTGCGAGGGTTTTCCTGGAATCGACACCCGTAAAAGTTCATCAATCATTCCTGTAAGCTTTCGCTGGAAAAGCTGGCCGGCTAAAAATAATACCAACGAAAGCTGGACGGCCGAAAGGAAAGCTCGGCGTCCGAAGAGCTTTTGGCATTCGGCGGCACCCACACAAGCACACCCACACAGCGATACGAACCCCCAGAGGCATGCTCGTCACGTGGGTGGCTTCATTGATAAATTTGTCTCTCAGTCTCTCTGTCTCTCTCAGCTGACTGCAAATTGAATTGCAAAACGCTGCAGCTGGGCCAGGCGAAAGAGACGGAGCGATGGAGGAGAGGGTGGGTGGCAGGTACCTATGCAGGTTGGGCAAGGGACAGAGACGGAGCTACGGAGAGAGAATGCGACAGGGACTGCCCCTCTTTTTGCTCCACTTTAAACGATGTGGGTGTGGATCAAGCGCAGCGTTAGATTGTGAATGAAAACCCGAGAAAGAGACGACCAAACATGCCGTGAAAGAGATGGAGAGAGAGCTAAGACGCCCACTAAGCTCTGCTCGAACACACACACAAATCGGTCTCTAATCATATTCATATTTCACCCCCTTCCCCGACCCCAGCTCGGCTTCATTCACAAAATGCTTAAATATGGAAACTTGTCAATTAGTTCAAGTGCCGTACACTGAGCAAAACGTAAGCCCCCAAGTCAAATTAATTATACTTAGCTGAAGCGCCCACGTTGCGATTTGACATTTGTACTCTTATTAACTGTAATTGCTCACTCAGAATGACACAGACAATAGCGGCCACAAAGGCCTGCGAAATTGGCTCACACCTAATACGGCGCACACACACCTTTTCGTCGGCTGCGAACAAGATTTGAGAAATGAAAGCAAATATAACAATGGTCGTCCAAGTTATGGGGAGAATGGCAACAGCCCAAGGAACTTATCCGGGATAGTAACCCAAAAATCTTACTTATGTTTGTGTCATACCACCATAATACACTTTTTGCGGAGATTATAAAATGGATGTGAGTTAGAACTAGTACGAATTATACCGATTATGCGAATAATACCTTGAAAGAACGAGTGCGAGTACGGTACCACAAATTTAAAGGGTTGCTACAGTTATGACACTGAACCACCAATTTAAAAGGTTGCTACAGTTAAGACACTGACACAAGTGTATTATGGTGGTATGACACACATCTATGTACGATTTTTGTGTTGTTATCCTGGAGTTCGGTATCTAGCAACCTTTTAAATTGGTGGTACCGTAAAGAATTGAATTGCGAGTACGGTATTTTAAATTGGTGGTACCGTACTCGTACTCGTTCTTTCAAGATCAATAATGAAGGAAAAAGGTCAAGTCATTAATCAAATCACTTCCATATTGTAAAAATGTCAATAAATTTGGAATTTGAAGTTCATTGCTCAATCGTTTGACCGGTAAAAATGAGTAAGTAGTTAGTTCTGTTTACCAATGATAGCGGTAAGTGAACTACAGGAATCTTTATAGTGGTTGAGGGAGAGCTATTGGTAACTTAAAAGTTATATTAATAAATAATTTTTATAAATTATTTTTATAAATTATTTTTAAAAGGAATTTTACAAATTTTCAACAAACATGTAAGTCTAAATAAACCAAAGATAATAAAGTTTTCCCAGCTTAAAATTTGGTACAACAAATTATAATTGAAGCGAACTAATTTTCCTGGATTATTTTTCCCATTTTTTCATTCGATTTTAGTTTAAAATTTTGTGACATCCCGACTTAAGCTGTCAGTTTCCAGCTTCATAGGTTGGGGCCACTGAAGTCTTTTCAAATCCCTTGAATTCCAATCACATCATCACCCGATGATGATGGCTCTTTTCTTAGGCCTTCAACACCACTCGCGCCTGATTGACCATGTTAAGTCCTTCACAGCAACTGACGCTGGCTTCCGTTTTTAACACCATTTAATGAATTAATGAGAGACTCTTACGCGCCCCACCCGGGCCCCTCTGATCGACAAAATACGTTTTTTGCCACGCAGGTTCTCTTGTTGGCTGGTTGGCTGGTTGGCGGGTTGGCTGAGGGTTGCTCATTAAAAGGCAACTCCTCTGCCATTTGGCTGTCAGTCACTCGTTCAGTCACTTATTCATTCATTCATTCGTTTGGCAGACAATTTACAAAACGCGTTCCATTCATTAGCATTGACTGCAAACTGATGTTGTTGCCGTTGTGGTTGTTGCTGCCTACCTGATGATGGTTACTCTGGACAACTCCTTTGACTGTGTCTTTTGGCTATATTTAGTTGGCTTTGACCAGGCGCAGCTTACAAAGTGTTTAGTTTTTAATTGAATGGCGTTTCAAATTGGTCATAAAAGCTCCCACAGCCGCGGTACAAGCGAGATTGTTTTTCTTTGTGGTTAGAAAAACGTACAAAACGGATTATGCAAGTCAAATGCGAAACTACACAGCTTTGTCGAGTGGCAGAGCTTATTTCTATAAATAATATGTGGACAGAGAATTACAGTCTCATGTGCTGCATTTTAATTTGATTTCTTTACAGATTAAAACGCTATAAAGGTAAAAAAAATACATACTTAAATTAAAAGATAAGCAAATTTCCTTCTTGTTGCTCTCTACCATAAGTTCTTTGGCAGGAACATACTCTTCCCTTTGGGGTATCCACTTACCAAATCATGCTGGTGGTCTGCTGATTCGATTTGATAATTTAATAGCCTAGAAAATTTTCTTTTTCTGGTCGTAAATTTTCGAAAAACATTTCAATTGGACTGGGGTCTGTGTGTGGCACTGCGGCATTTGTTTTCATCATCATCAATATCGTCAACATCTGGGGCCTAGATGCTTATGCATCTAATAAGTGGATATATAAGGTGACACTTTTATTTCGGCCGGATTTGCTGGCTTTCAGGTTGATTTACGATAACGCGTTCCATTCATTTTATGCAAATTTCATTGGTCGAAAATTTATTAGAAATAGTTTTCGTTTTCTGGCCATATTTATTGGGCATTTTCTCAATTTATATTGTTTTATTGAGCGCGCCACACAGGTCGAGTGTCTAGGGTTACCACGTTTGGCCTGGGCTGTATGTATCTTTGATCGCTGGGCATCTCTCATAATCATAATCATAACCGAGGGATCTTTGATTTAGAGTTTATAATTCTTCAATTAATAAAAGTGACACAGCCTTGCCTTATAAAGCATAAATCTGTCCGTTGGCAGGGACAAAGGTTTCACACCGAAGATAGCTGCATAAAACTTCTATCAATTTTCCAGGGCAACCAAAATTTGCAATTTCAATTAGTGCAACGCCCTAAAAATGTGGCATGCATCGCGAGAGAACTATGTCACATAAATCATAGCCAACACCACCGATCTCTGACGCTGACGCTGTCTCTGTATCTGTCTCTGGCCTGGCGTCAACTTGTTCGACTCACTTCCTGTGCTCCGCCAAGAAAATGCGAAATTTAAATAAATAAATTGAGTTACCACCTCGAAAAGCGACTGTCAACAAGTTGAGCCTGGCTTTTTCGGTCTGTGGTGTAAAAGTAATTGCCAGTTGCGGGGCCAATTACGAAAATTTCACCATTACCTCAATTGTTGGTTCTGTGCAAATGGATTCCCTGGCATTTATCCCATAGTCCTCTGCGGATGATTGCCCCAGCGATTTCTCTATTAGCCATAACCAGGGTAAATAGGCAATTGACTTGAAATTGGCAATTATTTTTTGTCTGTTTCGGAGACAGGCAAAAGTTAAATGGTAAATAGAGACCCAGACAGACGTTCATATGTGAACGGTTGTCTCTGCGCATTTTCCCCTTCCGCGGCCTCTGACTTCGGCCTCAGCCTGAGTCCCGTGAAAAGCCCATGCGCATTATGAATGAATAATGTATGAATGAAAATTGCATGCACGTGCCCTCGAGCTATAAAATGTTGCACTCTTTGCTGTTGTTACTGGAGTCTGGAGTCTGCGCAGACGAAGAACTTTGCTAAAACTAAACCTAGAAAAGGTCCGCCAAAGTTTTCCATACAAGAACTGGCCGTAGCAGCGGAAAATAAATATAGTGAAAAAGAATTTTAAGTCAGCTTAAATTAAATAAGAACTGTACTTTCGATTATTATTTGTAGACACGCAGTTGTTCTTAATTAAAAATTGTATTTATATTAAGCTTTGACTTTTCAAATAAGAACTTCATTCTCAGCTTTCTTTTTGACCTAATAGCTTTGTAATGTATATGATTTCCTTCGCCTGATCAGCAATCCAACCCACGAAACTGATCTGAAAGAGTTCGTCAAGTTCGTCACCTCAGTCTTTTGTTTCGCAGCGCCTCCGTTGATGTCTTCATTAGCGACGTCCTACGATAAGCGTGTTTAATGCTCGAAATTTGTTTTTAATAACCCAGCCGGAGGCTTTTAATTAATTGAGTGAAAGAGGAAAAGCCCCTGATGCCCAAGCCTTTTGTCACAAATCCATCGGCGGTAGCCAGACGATTTAAATGCAAATCCGAGCTGCCGCCAGTGAGTGCATCGGATCGTAAAGTTGCCCCAAGAAATTCAATTTGGTCACTTTAGCCCCTTCTTAAGCATTGTTAGATGCAGTTATTAAATTTGACAGTTTACAGTTGGCGATAGCTTTGAAGCTGGGCCGCCGCGGCTACTAAATTACTTCGAGTTGGCGCATTATCAGCAGCTTGTTTGATTTTCTGGTGCAGCGACGGCACCAGATGAAAGGCGGCAAGAGCGGTAACGAAAAGCGATTTCAATTAGCATTTTGATGGCTCTACAAATGAGCGGATAGAACAAAAATCGCCGCCATTGATAGGCCATTGATAGCACATCATAAAGCAGGCGATCATTTGTCGATCGATCCGCCGTTCATCTGGTTCATCACACTCAAAAAAATGTATCTTGCGGTCTACATTTTTTTAGAGCTTCAGTGGTAATTAATTTGGCCTAACCAAGGCTTAGATTATTTAGTAAAAATAAAAAGATTGCATTTTTGAAAATATGAACAGAACATATAGGATGCTATTTGGTTTTTTTCGTAAATGGCTCAAAAAGCAAAGCTTACAGTTCTTTAAATTTTAGGAAAAAGGGCAATTGTTTAGCCAATTTAATGTATCTTCCATAATTATATTCAAGAAGAATAAAAAAAGGCTCTAGCTCTCTGCCAACGAAGTTCCACAATATATTTGCTATTTTGTTTTTCTATACCATTCTGTTCGATTTTTTATGAACGTTATAAACCATATCTAAGAAAATAAGAAAAATGTAATTCAAATTTATTTTCTTTGGTGCATATCTGCCGCATATTTACCGCATTCATGTGAGAGGCGGCCTGAGCCTGTGTCGCTCACATTATTAAATCATTTGGAATTTATGATACGTCACGCGATTTTCGAAAGACACAAACCATCAAAGTGGCCTCCAACTGAGCCAGCTATGACAATCTTCGGGGTAATTAAGTTTTTGCCAAGTGACAAATTAATCGAGCGCAGCAATTGCCGCAATGACCGTCTGGGCTCGGCCCGCCTGGCATTAATCAATGAGATGTCAATTCAACTGCGACTCGGGATGCAATTTTACTCTTTTTTTTTCCCCGTCGTCGTCGTTTTGGCCGCAAACAAATGGCAGGCGGCGATCGGCGATCGGGCTTCGAACAAGCAGGCATTCAACGGGCCAACGACAAGACGTCAAGTTTTCGGTTTGGCAATAAAAGTGTAAGCATTTATCTTGTAGTTCGTTGGCGTTGTCTTCGCCTGGGTCGGGTCTCTGCGAGGTCTTTGTATTGTGCGTAGACCAAAAATAGGGTCTTACTTTTCTCTTTTTGCATTACAAAAGTATAGAGTTACCGAACGATTTGTCAACGTTTAGCTAGATATGCGCCGAGAGCGGTAACGGCGGGGCGAACGGGCACCGGATCCAAACATTTTGTTGGCTCGTTAAGATTTGTTGACACTCGTGTTAATGTTTTCTGTTATTTTCGTTTGTGCGCTTTTTTTTTTGTATTGGAGGTGATGCAAATCAACTTGGCAGACCACCTGGAAAGCTAGTTCAAGACTGAAGCTTCGTGGAAGAATACCGATCGATGGCAGGAAGTAATAAATATAATAAACTCATCATTCCAAGAAATAAATACGAATGATTTGTTTCGTATGATTTCAGAAATTTAAAATTAACATTAGCTGTTGGGATAAATTCCATCTTTAAATCAGCTATTTCTATAGAAAACAAAGCTTTAAATATTTATTCTGATTAATAACTGTTGAAATATACCAAATGTATGTTATATATCGATAAGAACCATTGTACCATCCCTAAATATATCGTAACAAGAAGTCGTCTGCAAGCCTCTGCTGAAAGCGCGTGTGTCGCGCGATTTACTATTAATAAAACATTATACTTAACTATTACTCTACTCGATCCCTCGTTTGATTTACATCAGGTTATGTACCCAGAACGCTTAAACTGCGCGTAAAGGGATAGAAGTAGAAGTGAAGTGGATAATTTGTGAAAAACAAATTGATTGCATTTGCTAGCACAAGCCTTCGCAGAAACTAACACTTCGCGATCATACATGTGTATTAGTGAGCAATTCGGAACGGGAGGAGACAACAAAGGAAAAGACGCCGCGAGAAGTTTCTGAAACAGTGAAACAAAGTAAAAAAGAAAAACAATCGAAAAAATGAGTTTCGCAAACATTAAAATAGATCCCCTCGGACGGGAAAATTACGATACGTGGAAAATACAAGTTCAAGCTCTTTTAATAAAGAACGATGTGTGGAAGTATGTACAGTGGTGCTCATAGACTTAAGCCACTGCCACTACCATAAACTGTTTTCTTAATAACTTTTATGAACATATTTATTTCGGCCTGAAATTTTCACATTTTGTAAGACTGTTATTTAAGCAGCTGATCACAGTAAAAAATGACAGGTAGGAATTCGGGGGTTCTCAAAAAATGGACTAAATGTCAAAAAGGAGTATTGCACTCTGCTCATATACTTAAGCCACCTTGAGCTAAAATCGTCAAACTTGTGTTTTTTCCGGGAAAGGTGTGCTAGTTATTTTCTAAACTAAAATATTGAATACTTAATACGTTTTCCAAAACAATTTGACCGCTATGGCTAAAGATAAGAATACAAATCCGGCCGAAAGAAAGCTTATATGGGAATACTACGAAAAAAACAAAAATATTCTACAAATTTGTAAGACTTTAAATTTTTCGCGTGGCAAAGTTAGAAATGCCATTGCATTTTATAAGAAACATGGAACCTGGGAAAATATTCCACGTGAAAAGCCCAGAAAAAC